>JADBJO010021838.1:25000-28881 GCA_016801955.1 Conus betulinus
AACAAAAAACAATAATCATCATAACAACAACAACGTTATTGACTTCTACATAGCGCAATACCCTGTAACCCGCACGTTTAAAAAAAGCATCAAGCTCACATGCATGCACATACTAGGCAGTATTGCAAATATAAAAACAAACAAAACCAACCGACAGTCCAGTGCAGTCTGTTCTCAGGTAGGTGAGGAAACGGCAGGCCTTTTGTTCGGTTTTCATTCGAGAAGCAATAGGCAGCCAGAGAAGTTTAATCAGTAGTGCAGTGACATTTTTGTTTTTGTTTTTTGTTTTTTTTTTTTTTTTGTTATGAAAATCACGCGGGTGGCATTGTTTCTGAATACCCTGAAGACAAGAAATACCCAAGGAGGACCGACCAGCATTGAGTGAATGACTGTTCCCAGGGACGACTCAGAAGCAAAGAGTGACTGACAGAATGACAGCTTCCAGAGTTAAGAGACTGACAAAGCGATGCCCTTTTCCTCAGTTCACGATTGGCAGATCGACAGATCTGACTGATGCCATCATGCATGGACAGGCTGGTATTCATCACAACGCATAGATTCTGCACAGAAGTCTGGAAGGAACTTTCGGAATTTCAACTTTACTACCATCAAAACACTCGCTGAGGTAAGGGACTGAGTTTTGAGAGCCAGCATGGAGTGTTTCAGCGCTGCTGTCATTCAGACGGAGTTCCTCTTTGACAGTGGAGATAAAAAGGGATGTATATATTTAATCACTTCACAAGTTCATCATAATCATTTCACGTGGTTTAGAGCGTTGAATGGCGTCACAATTGTTTCACATGTTTATTGTGTTTAATATCATCACATCTCTTGATCTGTTTATGGTCTTTAACAGCAGCACTCTCTTTTCGTATATTTATGGTGTTTAAAATCATTACTATCACTTCAGTTCAGCTCAGTGGTTTGTTTAATGCCTTTTCATCGCCAGATGATATCAGACACTTATTTCAACAACAAAAAAAAGAAAGAAAAAGAAAAGAAAGAAAGAAAAAACACCTCCACACTTAACTTATCATCCACGTTAGTACTTTCAAAACCCACATCTGATATATGCATATTTACATAAGTAAAATACCCTAGTGGTACACAAAATTGTTGATCTTTACAAAAATTTTGCAACCTGTGACTGCGAAATATAACCATGGCAATTTCAGCAACACATGAACCGTATATAAGACAGTATTGACATGATCAAAGTTAGTCATCTCAATACCTTTCTCCTGATAGAGCGAGGTCAACACTGAGCATTCAAACAAAAGATGATGTGCAGAAATGTTTTCTCTGGAGACACACGTAGTACCACGAGAATATTTAGTGTTCCGTGTATTCAGCTTTAATTTATGAATCGATCTAACAATGTGCCTTCGGCAAAATGGTTAAATTCTGCTTATGTATATATTTTTCCATAATTTGGATTAATTCACAGGAGGATAATCTAAGAGACTGTTTAATAAATTGTCGTTACTACTTCATGTTTATGGTGTTTAACATTATCACAACCACTTTACCTTTATGACGATCACTTCATGTGTTTGTGGCGTTTACCATCATCACAATCACTGTGCATGCTTACAGTCTTTAACATCATCACAAAAAAACATCACATGTTTATAGCGTTTCACGTCATCACAATCACTTACATGTTATGAAGTTTAACATCTGTCATCATCTTAATCACTTCATGCATTTCTGGTGTTTCATATCATCACAACCATTTCACATGTTCATACCTGTGTTTAATTTCATCACAGTCAATTCACGTGCTTATGGTGTTCATTTATAAACACGTGAACGAACGGGTAGTCAATTTGACAGCCTTGATAGTGAGTGGTGAGTATTTTACTCGCCCTGGACAGTTAGAACGAATCTTTGGGGAGGAAAAATTGAAACAGGATTACATGAAAACGGCCACAAAACCTGCCGCTGAGATTAAAAAAAAAATTATAAAAAAAAAAGAACCCGCAGAGTGTGTTCAAAATTGTTTGCTTTCATTCTTCCCACCCCCCACACTATCCCCTGCCACCCCCTTCTTCACTCCCCTACTCTCTGACCATTCCACTCCACCTCACACACACACACACACACACACACACACACACACACACAGATCCTCTGCAGTGAAAAATTATTGCTTGAAAAAGAAAAATGGTGTCTGTTTTCATTTTACTCTAGTTTGTTGTTACTGGGAGGAGGTTGCGGGTTGTATCTGATTTTTCTGTTTGTTTGTTTTTGTTTCTTTAATGTTTTGTTTTTCTTTTTCTTTCTTTTTTTTTTTTTTTTTTTTTTTTTTTTTTTTTTTCCCTTGTATTCTGTGCAATTTGAAGTAGCGGGACACCTTTAATCATTGTGTGTGGCTAATATTTTGCATTGATTGGCACATCTGTTTGGCATGTAAGATAGGGGACAGCGAATACAATTTTTGATCTGGCTAATGAAAAAAAAAAATGGTTGAAGCCTGCCAAAGGCTTGTGGGGGTAAGGCCTTGACTTTCAGAGCTTCTCCACAGCGTGTAACAGGAACATCAAGGGCGTGTTACAGAACCAGCAAATGAAAAGAAACACACCAGTGACATCACAATAGAGGCAAGGCGTTTCGACACATGGGTCTTTAGCAGGCAAGACAACAAGACGAACAAACGTAGGAAAATGGAGAAGAAAAAAAAAAAGAAAGAAAGAAAAGAAAAGAAAAACAAAGGAAGAAAGAAACTGTGGCATAACTGTGCTGGCATATACCTGTGTTAATGAGCTGGTGAGCAGGAAGTGCAGTGAGAGTTATCTTTCTTTATGGTGCCGAAAAAAAATTGAGTAAGGAACGAGTGTGGAGGATGGATGAATAAAGAGAATAAGGATGCCAAGAATGTGTAAAAGAAGTAATCAATCATGTGATGATGGGAACATTGGTGTGCTCTCTGGCTTTATCGTTAATCAATAACATGCTGTTTTTTTTTCCCCTTGTTTCTCTTTGCCCCCACCTCTCGCCTCCCCCCTCCCCCCTCTCCTCCTTTTTTACCCTTCTCTTCTCTATTCACTTCCCTGCTGGTTATCATACCAGTATATTGCATGAAAAGATGTGTGCGCGCGCGCGCGCGCGCGCGCGCGTGTGTGTGTGTGTGTGTGTGTGTGTGTGTGTGTGTGTGTGTGTGTGTGTGCGCGTGCGTGCATGCGTGCGTGCGTGCGTACGTGCGTACGTGTGTGTGTGTGTGTGTGTGTGTGTGTGTGTGTGTGTGTGTGTGTGTTTCCAGAAAGTAAATAGCCTATTCAGATATTTTGAACACAACAGCAACGGTGAAAAACACAAAGGAAAAATAATTAAATTTTTGTCTTAAATGTTAAATGTGTCGTTTTAGTGTCCATCAATGCCTTACATGGTCATAATCAGAGTCGATGACAACATTCCGCTTTCCGATCCGCGTTTTGCAGTAGCCATCATCCGGGTCACTTCGCACGTGATCGTAAGGCTTGCGGGCTTTCTCTTTACCTGTCATGGCCGACGGTTTCCGAGATCCATCAAAATCCAAAGTGTTGTACTCGTCCGAATCATCCTGAACTCGTTCTTCAAGGATGTAGTAGTTGGCATCGCTGCCGCCTGTGTTGAATCCGTCAGACTCGGCAGACTGTTCCGGTGATCCAGCAGAATTGACAGCATGGTTGGCGACGTCCGGAACCCGACTTTCAAGTGAATAGTCGCCGCTTCTATCATCATGAAGAGGGGTGGAAGTTGGTCCCAGTCTGTTGTAGGTGTCGTCCGGAACGTGCTTTGCCCTGGGTGCATCACGGCTGATTGTGTTATACTCGCCCTCCTCTTCACTGGGTTTCGAGAGCTGTCCTGGGGGTCTGATTTCTTGCGCGGACCAGACTGTA
>JADBJO010021839.1:0-5000 GCA_016801955.1 Conus betulinus
ACGGAAATCCAAAGTATTATCTTCATCATCTCGTTCTCTTATGGATTCAGCGTTTTTTTAAAAAAAAAGTCTCAAATTCTGTGCCCCTTCGTGCCATGCCCTGCTGGGTGACCTAAGTTCGATTCCCTTTACTACGCTTATGCCCCTAGATAGGTTTCTTCGGGGTACCGGGTACGTCGAGTCCATGGTAGCTGTTTGTTGTACGGACGGGTGTGGGCGGCCTCCAAGAGAGAGCCCTACTCATCACGCTGCCCCGCGAGCGACTGAGCACTTATTGTTGTTAGCAGGGGGCTCAATGGGGGTGTGTCCTGCGTGTGTTTGGATCACAAACGGCACCACTGAAACCAAAACGAACTGATTCAAAAAACAGTGCAGTGTCTCCTCTGTGGGGTTGCCCTCATGACGACTTGACTTTGTTTCCTGTGTAAACGGGGCAATGGCGGGGGACAACCATGGCTGTAGTGGATGTGGAGCCGGAATGAACGGCGAGGGTGCGACGCCGCTGAGTGGCAGGGAAGAGAAAGAAGAAAAAAGTCTGTCACAGAATGAATTGAGAGACGGTAGAAGAAAGGAAGGATGGTCTATCACAGAAAGAAAACAGTAACAGAAACTACATATCAGAACACGGAAAGCCGGTGTTAACGTGTGTGAAGTGAAGCAATTGATTCCAAGCTCGATGCCTAAAAAACACAACCCACCCAAAGCGGGCACAAGACAGTTGATCTCTCTGACGCTACTCATTCACAAAAGAATTAGTATTTCTGTCAAAAGGGTAATTGCATTCTCTATTGACCAGTCTTAAAAGAGACGGAATCATCCTGACTATTTTCTTGCATCTTCAAGATGTCATTCAAACTGCTGTTGTTAGAAATTCATCCCATACATTTTGTTAGATTTTTGAAACATGTTTTTGTTTTTCTTGGCAGTTCCGAGGTCAAGCTGTCAACTCCAGGATTAACTCTGACACTGTTTGTGAAGATATGAACGGCTGGGGTGGCATCAACATTCTCCTGGTCATAGGTCATCAAGGACGTTGTCCATAGACCAGGGTTTGAGCGATAAACAAACCTGTGGTTTTGCTGGTCTGCATGTCCATTCTCACTGTAACCAGAATGTAGATCGTGATAGCTGCGGTTCAAAGGCGGAGCAAGGCTGTTGTTCCTGAAATCTGCCCCAAGGTCCGTTGTAAGACTAGTGAAGGCAGGAGTCTGGCTTCTGACGTTCTCAGACCGATGTCCAGAGCGTCAGTCAACAGTGACTCGGTGGGACAGCACTGTAGTCTTGGAGCTTTCCATTCAGAAGTGTTGCAGACCACAGCAAAGGAAGCTGGTTTTCAAGGTGCAGTCTCCTCAAGCCCACGGATACCAAGCCCCAAGCCCACGTCCGACCGCACCCACCTCAGCCACCAGGGGACTTACTGCCACTCCTGTTTGAGAAACCCCACCTCAATGGCTGGCGAACCCCCGCCAGTGTGGGCTCGTCACTTTTGTGACTGCGGCAAGCACAAAAGGTATCGACTGACAACGACCAGCAGCCGCACAAATACCGTAGGCCTAGACGGTGCCAAAGCCGTAGACTGGCGAGACGTACAAACCACGTGACGAAGTCGTTTTACTTGCTGTTTCTTTGCCAGAGAGTGTGACGGCCACTCAGTGTGTGTGATGGGGAGCGGGGAGGGCACAAGGGGCGTGGAGACTGACAGGATCGAAGGAAGAGAATAAAGGGGTGTACTGGAATCTTTGTAATCAGTGAAATCATAGGTTATAGGTCGAACCACCAGAAAGCTTCAGTCTGACTTCATTTCCCGTGCTTTTAGCAATGTTTAAGACCGTGGATTAGCGCAGACCTGACTTCTGTCACCACTGTGTCGGTAGGGGGGAGAGGGGGGGGGTGGGGGGGGAGGCTGAGGGGCCACCACAATTCGGGATAATTCATATCGGGCAGGGGACAGGGTAAGCAATGGCGACAGCGAGGGAATCTAAAGATGATATAGCACACGTATCCCGCAAACCAGACCTATACTGCGGGCAAGCATGATGCAGATGATTTTGAGAGTGGTAGACTTAGACATCGAAACACTGTTTTCAGTATATACACAGCAGGCGCGCCTAAAGAGATCTGACGGGAAATTTGCAGCTGGGATTATGTACTTGTGTTTGTAGTCATGTAGACTAAATAACTGATGTTTTGACCGGTTGCTGGTCCAAAAGAGTTCTCCGTATCCAAACTGCGGCTATACTTGATGTGTTTCGTTTACTTCAGAACTGTAACCACAATATTTGTGTCACCCCATCACTAACCACGGGCACGTGCGTACTATAGACTTTCCTTTATATCTTAGACATCGAGTCACAGATGGGTTTTTTTTTAAGCACGTTTTCCAGCCCGTGCTATGGCCTCTGCCATTCTAGATCGTCAGACTGCTCTTTCCGGTAACCCTTGCCAACCGGCCATCCTACCAATCAGATTGCCACAGACCTTCGTGGCAGGTGGAATTCTGTTCAAAACAAAAGCATCGTCACCAAGACGAGCTTTGTGCTGATCAGGCAGATAGCGAATCGAAACACCCAGAACAGGGCATTGTTGTGGGGTCTCAGTTTTTTCAGTTCTGCCCCACTCATGTCACAGTGTGTTTTTCTTCACCGATTCTTTTTCTCACCATGCATGATCTGCGTCCATCACTACCAATGGCAAATTCGCGTGCTTCATGTTTCGACATTTGATACCAACTGTTCGAAATGAATCATGTTGTAATGTTAGTTGTGGTGATATTATCATTTTAATAATCAAATGTCCTTATTTTGAAAACTAAACAAACCAACGAGCAAACATTACACTAGTATTAAAATGTGTGTGTGCGTGTGCGTGCGTGCGTGCGTGCGTGCGTGCGTGCGTGCATGCGTGCGTGCGTGCGTGCGTGCGTGCGTGTGTGTGTGTGTGTGTGTGTGTGTGTGTGTGTGTGTGTGTGTGTGTTGTGTGTGTGTGGTGTGTAGTGTGCGTGGGTGAGGGATCTGTCTAAGGACACGTTCTCCCTTTTGATGAAGTTGGATGAAATAGACTTGCGAGTTTTTGCGTACTGCTGTCAAAAGGCAAACCACAAACCCAACAGGGACCCGCGGTGAGAACATAACCTCCTTAGCGCTGGCAAACTAAACATAAACCTCGCTAATTCATCAGCGACGTTCCACTTTAAAAGCGAGCTAAATAATTAAAACAAGATTAAGGAGGGCGGAGAGAGAGAGAGAGAGAGAGAGAGAGAGAGAGAGAGAGAGAGAGAGAGAGAGATGTCGCGAACTTGAGATAAGTGTCTAAGGTTGGGTTCCAACATCCCGGTCTGTTTCCACAGGGATGTCACTGGTGACCTCTGACCCTCGATGTCATCCACCTCCCCTCCCAACTCTCTGTGACCCGAATCACCTCTGACCTCTCTGTCGTCGTCACCCCATCAGCTCCTCTCCCGGGAGCAAGAATGTGTGGACTGGATCCCCGGCTGATGAAGTGAGTGCAGTGTTGGTTCATTTTAGAAATTGTTGTAGAGAGAGAGAGAGAGAGAGAGAGAGAGAGAGACACACACACACACACACACACACACACACACACACACACACACACACACACACACACCACACACACAGAAAGAGAGAGGAGGAGGGGTGGGGGTGGGGAGGAAAGCAGATGCGCATCCCATTGTTTTACAGATTTCTTCAAATTGTTCGTTTAATGATACCAACAGCAGAATATGTTGAATCATGACGTCACCACATCCTTCTTTTTAGGCTTTAGATTGTTTGTAACTCTCTCTCTAGTGTAATTTTCCACCGAATTTACATTTTACTTTGACATCGAAAGCCCATCATAACCGTTATTCCATCCATGGGGTCTGTTTGATGTACGCTTATTACATATGGACAGCGATGCGTTTCGGCTTACAGATCACAACAGGCTAGGCAAACGGTAGCGAAAACTGAAAACAAGGACAGTGAAAGTCGGGTCGACTTTTTTTTTCTTTTCTTTTTTCAGAAGTGTCCCCATCCAATCCTCTGCGCCACTCAGAGGCAGTGCACCCCACGCCGCTCATTCCGACACCCTGTCCACAGCCACAGCCCGGTCGGCCCCCCCCACAGCCCCGGCACCGGCAATCCACAGGGAGCAGTCAATGTCAAGTCGTCAAGAGGCAACCCACCGGAGGAGACACTGCACTGCTGCCGAGTCACTTCAGTGGTGTTCAGTGGCGCCTGTTCTGATCTAACATACGCAGGACACCACCTACTAAGCCCCTACTGACGACAATAATTGCTTAGTCGCGGAGCCGGCGTGAGTGAGCTCTCCCTCCGGAGGGCGCCACCACGTCCGTCCAACGACAGCCCCCATGGACTCGCCGATACCGTTGACCCCGACGGAACCAAACCAAGGCCACAGACGTGGAGAGGACATCGAAACTGAGGTCACCATGAGAGCAGGGCATGAAGGGCCACAGAATTTGAGACTTTTTTTTTAATGCTGATCGATGAATGAGGATGATTAAGATGATGCTACGGATTTCCATTTCGGTCTGATACTACATGACAGGGCTGTACTCTACGCTTCCTTTCATAATATATCCGGCGGCGTCAACCAGGCCCGAGAGATACAGACACCTGCAGTGTTGTCAGGAAATTTGAGCAACACTCTCAGAAACGCATCCATTAAGTGGATGAAACTCGACTGTGTGGTCCCAGTCTTCGGGAGTCCGCGACGCTAATCACTTCGCCACGGCGGCTGGTCTGTCAACTCACTTCTTCTGTCTCTTTCAAAAGCAATAATCCCCCCCCCCCCCCCCAATATAATATATATATATATATATATATATATATATATATATATATATATATATATATATATATATATATATATACATATAATGCTGAACAATTAAGTAGTGGGGATAACATGTGTAGGTTAACAATTCTTCCATCATTATAGTAATGACTTGGCAAAGATTTGAAATTTAGAAGAAAAAA
>JADBJO010021839.1:10000-28877 GCA_016801955.1 Conus betulinus
ACCTCTGAGCTAAAAAGATGTCCTGGGGGGAGAGAGAGAGAGAGAGAGAGAGAGAGAGAGAGAGAGAGAGAGAGAGAGAGAGAGAGAGAGAGAGAGAGAAGAGGGGGGGAGGAAGAGAGAGAGAGACAGGGAGACAGACAGACAGATAGACAGACAGAGAGACAGAGAGAGAGAGAGAGAGAGAGAGAGGAGAGAGAGAGGCAGACAGACAGACTGACAGACAGGCAGAGACAGAGACAGAGACAGAGACAGACCCGAGTGCCAACAGCAATGATCAAGTGCGCATTCATCAAATACATCTTTTACCAAACCAAACGGACTCCAACCACGGGCAGTTCACTTGACAAGTTTGGCTTATTTGTGGTTCACCCGCCACGTGCAATCGTCTCTGTTCAGCTCGCTGCTGTTTGTCTGGAAAAGAGGCGAGTGGAGCAGGAGGGGCTGTTCCCTGCGCGAAGTACACGCAGGCATGGCAGAGGCGTGTAGACGGATCGTTTCGTATAAGGCTGGCAGGGGATTTTAGGTGATAGAGGCTGGCAGTGCATTTTAGGTCATTGAGGCTGGCAGGAGATTTTAGGTGATAGAGGCTGGCAAGGGATTTTAGGTGATAGAGGCTGGCAGGGGATTTTAGGTGATAGAGGCTGGCAGGGGATTTTAGGTGATAGAGGCTGGCAGTGCATTTTAGGTAATTGAGGCTGACAGGGGATTTTAGGTGATAGAGGCTGGCAAGGGATTTTTAGGCGATAGAGGCTGGCAGATTTTAGGCGATAGAGGCTGGCAAGGGATTTTAGGTGATAGAGGCTGACAGGGGATTTTAGGCGATAGAGGCTGACAGGGGATTTTAGGTGATAGAGGCTGACAGGAGATTTTAGGCGATAGAGGCTGGCAGGGGATTTTAGGCGATAGAGGCTGGCAGGGGATTTTAGGTGATAGAGGCTGGCAGGGGATTTTAGGCGATAGAGGCTGGCAGGGGATTTTAGGTGATAGAGGCTGGCAGGGGATTTTTTAGGCGATAGAGGCTGGCAGGCGATTTTAGGTAATTGAGGCTGGCAGGGGATTTTAGGCGATAGAGGCTGACAGGGGATTTTAGGCGATAGAGGCTGGCAGGAGATTTTAGGCGATAGAGGGCTGGCAAGGGATTTTAGGTGATAGAGGCTGGCAGTGCATTTTAGGTCATTGAGGCTGACAGGGGATTTTAGGTGATAGAGGCTGGTAGGGGATTTTAGGTAATAGAGGCTGACAAAGGATTTTAGGCGATAGAGGCTAAAACATGCATATGACCTGTTTTTATTCATTACATGGATCTCATTCTATGTTGGTACGATGCAGCTCATCTGTTTAGATTTGATAATAGACCCCGATTTATAACGAACTCACGTGTGGTAAAGAACGCATGCCCAAATGGTCTCCAGTCAGGAAAGAAAGTGAACTACTATGCACTTCCGAAAGGAATGAACGAGACTGAAAAAAAGATCTTCCACAGAGCGTGCTGAAATGACTGCAATTTTTTTTCCTAAAGACAGCATGGGATTTTCTATTTTACAACTCATATAGTGTGGGTACGCCACTTGCATGCCAACACAAGACACCAAAATACCCCACTCTGTGTTTATCAAGACAATTAAAATAACGTATCAATGTGTGTGTAAACGATTTCAGCATTGTTCAAAATAAACGGTATTCGATTTTAACGGGCATCAGTTCTCGGATCAATGGAGCACCTAAGGTGGTGTTTTTTTTTTTTTTTTTTTTTTTTTTTTTTTTTTTTTTTTTTCTTTTTTTTTTTTTCCTAAGCCAAAATCCACTCTTCATTTTTTGGTGCTTCACACTGTCCTCTTCATCTGCCCCCCCCCCCCCCCCCCCCCCCCCCCCCCCCCCCCCAAAAAAAAAAAAAGCGGAAAAAAAAACAAAAGTAATTTCCACAACTAGGTTTTTTTTTCTTTTTTTTTTTTTCCCCAACCAATCTCTCACATACCATGCATAGTCTGTGTGTGTTATCTTACAAATGGACATATTGTTGCTGTTTTTAGTGTTTTGGCAATTGATACAAAGTGTCTGGGTTTGTTAATGTTCTGATGTGTGGTGTACTGGCACACTCACTCGGATACTGTGTTGCTTATACAAAGGAAACAACATAGATGAGACAAAGGACTTAATTATTTTCAGTTATTCATTGCTTTACACATACACCCACACACACTCTTCCCCCCCCCCCCCCCCCCTCTCTCTCTCAGATATGTCAATAATGGAAGTTACCTGTTAAAGACACAATACTAAAGCAAAAATTATGCGTAAGCACCCACTGCCGAATATACACACGCCAGAAAGGGATATCATTGGTCCCGATTGCTCGTCTCCCTCTCCCTCCCCCTACCCCAGCGCGTGAGCGCTCTTAACGTTATGTTCCTCTTATGACGACCATATTAGCCTACCTTGCTGCCCATGCCACAGGTCCCTAAGAATCATCCAAAAGGTTGCCTATAGTTGGTCATGAAATCTTCACACCATCTACATGTTTACTAGTACTTGAAACTTTTTTTTTTTGTCCGTGAAACGTATTTACAGAAAACTTTCAGTTACAGTAAACATGCTTTTCGAAGACATTCCACAACGCTACCCCATCCCTCTTCACCACAGAGGTCTTGCTTCCATGTCCATTTTTCTGTCATCACTGGCATCAGCCACGACCACCACAACAGACGTACAGGTCTCCCTTTCAAGACGTGCCCGCCCCTTCCCTCATCTCCCTTCTCGACTCGCTTCCATACCCTGTCCCTGTCATTTTGCTTCTGACTCCCCCCCCACCTTTTCTCCCATCATGTCCCCCCATACCCTGTCTTTACCATTCGGCCTGTGAATACTGCCCACACGTGGACTTCTTTGTAAGGAGCTGAACAGAAGACGCAAACTGAATAGAGAACCACACAAAACCACTGCCACGGTGCAAAACCCCACCTTTTTCACTCTCATACATGTGCACCTCTTTTGTCACGTGACATGCACTAAGCGTAATCATTCGTATTTGGGGTGCTTCTAGAGAGTCGTCAATATCACGATGTCCAACGTGGAGAGACTCTTCCCCTCAGAAAGTGTCTTCCCCAGTTCTTCTGTCCAAACACTGCTGTAGGCATAACGCCTCGGAAGTTTTACACTGAAAGTCACTGACCTCAATAGTTGTGTCCCACGAGAGCATAGAAATCTGTCAGCGTAGTTGTATGATATAATCAGTGAAAGCTGGCACAACTATATATCAAATAAATGAACACTTTCGAGGCAGAAGTTTTTGAATGTGCGGTTTTTTCTTTCACGAACAGCAATGTGGACTGCGAATACACTGTCAGCAACTTTGGGTGATAAAGAAGACCTGAACTCCAATAAGATAAGATTTGCTCAGCCAACCTTTATTGTGCATATTTCTGTTTCCTGCTTCGACTGTTCTTCTATGAAGCTTAGGAAACAGTGGCTCGTTGATCAATTTACGAATGATTCATATTAGATTAAAGGACAATCTTTTCGAAAATACCTGCAGTCAGTGGCATGAAACACAGCGAGGGCAGGTCAACACAGTCAAGGCATTGTTCGACATTGTTCCACCCAGAAATCTGATAGATTTCCCTCTGATCAAAAGGCAGAAGTTATTTTCGCCACCAAAGTGAGTGGGAGATTCACCAGGGGACTGAAAACCAATTGACTTTGGTCAGCCAGCTGGCAGCAGATGGCACCACTGGTAACCTTGGAAGCTTTCGCTGGAGGAATCAGTTTATCTTTGCCCCCTTCCCATCGGTGTGCTTGTCCTGAGTTCAACCTGTCTTATGTTCCCAACAAACAGAATCTCATTTTTCTCATTCTCATTTTCATTGTACAATCTGCTTTCAATATTAGTGAGAAAGTTTGTTGGTGTTTGTTCTCAACGTCTAAGGTGTAATCTGAGTTAATTACGTCTTTTTGGTTTTCAACTATCTAACCACGCATGTAGCCAACCTTACAGTCATAGGGTAAAACCATCGATTACCTGTTGTATGAACTAGTGAGATGATAGTGTGTGTGTGTGTGTGTGTGTGTGTGTGTGTGTGTGTGTGTGTGTGTGTGTGTGTGTGTGTGTGTGTGTGCGTGTGTTGTGTATGTGTGTGTGTGTGTGTGTGTGTGTGTGTGTGTGTGTGTGTGTGTGTGTGTGTGTGTGCGTACGTGCGTGCGTGCGTGCTTGTGTTATTGATTTTATATGGTTGTGCGCGGTATCTGAACGTGTGTGTATGTGTGCGCGTGCGTGCTTGTGTGCGTGCGTGCGTGCATGCGTGCGTGTGTGCCTGCGTGTGTATGAACATCCCATCCGGACACAGAAGAACAGAGACAGACATTTAAACAGCGAAAGAGAGGAAAACGCTGGACGTGAGACTGCTTCTGTGATCTTATTGTCTCGCCTGTCGCCCCCCCCCCCCCCCCCCCCTCCAACCCCCACCCACTCTCTCTCTGAAACAATGCTTGATTTCGTTACTTTCCGGATATACCACTGGGGCGTTTCCCTACCCTCCCCTCTCTCTGCTGAATTGTGCTCCTTGACATTGTACATTGTGTTCCCCACTCATCACTCTTCGCCATCAATATTGGCAGATTGCAAAACAGCTTCTTTCTTCCTTACTTTGCTTAGACGAGGAGACGACGTTATATAAAAGCAAACAAACACAGACCAGACTGAGATGTGGGAGGTCATAGCCAAGATTGCCTTTAGTTCAATTTCCTGCAGGAGGCAATCAGACAACACAGTAACCAGGTTCTGCGTAATGTTAATGCACTGTGTGATTGAAGGGTATTGGACATAAAGGATACTGACATAAACTATGTTGTTGGGGGTGCCATGGACAGATATAGCTCAGTTTGCAATCACCGGCGTTTCTTTATGGCACACTAGACACAAAGCCATCTCCTCTATCACTGGTGAGTAAATCAAAATGGAAATGGACTAGGAGGCATCAGTTAGATTAATGCCAGTGAATAACTCATTGAGGATAAAATTCTGTCTTCTTCCCGCTTCTTGCCCCATATGTCAAAGGAGACTTCAGAGTACAGATACATAGAAATGGAGAAAATGATTTAGAGTTTGATGTATGTAGAATGAGAAAATGAGAAACGCACAGCAATTTGTAAAATAAAGCCAGGTAAGAAACCCCCCAAACATGATTTCCATTTATTTTCAAACACACATGTGAATTGCAAAGATTTCTGAAGAAGATAATGATGCTAGGATAATGAGAAGGGACATGCAAGTTTGGAGCAAAAGACGGCATTTCAACAAAGAGCAACTGTATTAAATTATAAAGGGTGAAACTATAGGATTCAACACAGCACCAAGCCTGATGCTTGCATGAAGAATCAAGTCCATTAGAACAGTAGTCACTGACTTATGGTTTATCATCAAAACGGTAAAAACGATTGAATAAACATACGAGGGGGATCTCTTGTTCTATATTGTATGAAACTTTTTTTTTTTATTTTGCACCAGCTTGGAGTGTGATTAAGCTCATTTGAAGAGGATAATCTCCAGACATACATTTCAGATACAAAAGACCATTATACATCGCGAGAGAGAAGACGGTCTCTTAAGAAATGGTGAGAAAATAAGCAAGGAACAAAAACTAATCCAATTTTTTTTTTTTTTTTTTTTTTTTTTTTTTTTTTTTTTTTTTTTTTAGCAAATAAGATGGGAAGGAATGTACAGTCTGAAAATCACAGTCGCCTGATCTCTTTTTAGAGAGAGAGAGAGAGAGAGAGAGAGAGAGAGAGAGAGCAATATCTGAGTGTGAATGACAATGATCAACAGCACTTTCAGCCAAGACATCGTTCACACCAAAACACAGTTCAACCGCTAGCAGTTCACTTGGCAGGTTTGACAGTTTGGTGGCAACCCACCTCATGCAAAAGTATTTGTGCAGCTGGTTGAATGGCAAAGAGGCGAGCAGGGCACGAAAGGCTGTTATCAGCATGAAGCAAACACGCGCGTGGCAGACGCGTGTGTGACGATGGCGTGGGAAGACTACCTCTTTCGGTACTGCAAAACAAAAAACAACAAACATTGTTTGAATTTGATAAAAAATGAGAAAAACCTGCGTAATACTGTGAGATCAGAACACAAACATACGAAAACAACGGAAAGCTACCAGCGCTTTTGTTTCAAATGGTCGATCTGAACTTCCGCTTGCCTTCAGAACAAAGACGTTTTTGATGAAGATGGACAAAAGAACAGGGACTAGCGAACCACCACGGGTATTTGTTTAATTCAGATAAAAAGTGTATAAAGCTTTCAGGGCCATGAAACTAGAAAATAAAGCAGTAACTGCAAGAAGAAAAGGGGTCAAAACCGAAAGAAAGACTGGCTAAAATAATCAGCTCTTGTTTTCTCTCTTCTTTTCCTCTTCTGTATTATTAATCACTGCACATCACTCGCTTTTTTTTTTTCTCTTATTCTCTTTCATCCATTCATCGAGTTTTTCCACAGCTATCGTGTCTCTCGTTTTCCAATAAACTATGCAACCAGCCATATTTTAAAGAATATTTCATGATAAATCCCACCAAGGTCCTCTGGGCAGCTGTTACTGATTGGCAAAATAATCCTCACCGCTCTTCGCTGCTGGTGGCAAACATTAAAAGGGGAAGGATGAAAGATGGAGAGCGGAGGCGAGGTGAGGAGGAGGGGGAGAAGGGGGGGGGGGGGGGGAAGAAAGAGGGCTGGGGAAAACCATTTTCTGTGCCCGTTCTTGGCTTGAAATGAGACATGAAAATGATGTGAAAACTGGCAAAGATGGTCTATTGTTTTTTTTTTTTAAGGAAGTGCGTGTACCTCACCAATGATTACTTTTGAACAAATAACCGTGTCTTTAATGAGGGAATGGGTCTTCTTCCTACATTCTCTTCTGCCCTCACATTACTGTACTTGCCTGTGTGAACATGCATACATGCATGCACATACACATAAACACACGCACGTTTATGCACACACGTAGTAATTCACACACACACACACACACACACACACACACACACACACACACACACACACCCACACAACACACACACACACACACTACGCCAACCTTTTGCTAACATACACGCACACCTCTCTATGTGTCTGTTCCGTCTGTCAGTCTGCCTGTCTGATTGTCCATCCATCCGTCCATATACACGCGCGCGTGTGAGTGTGCTGTGCACGCGTGCGCGCGGCGCGTGTGTGTGTATGTGTGTGTGGGGGGGGGGGGGGCGTGCACGGGGCGCGCGCGCGTGTGTGTGTGTGTGGGGGGGGGGGGGGGGGGGGCGTGTGTATGTCTGTGTGTGTGAGTGTGTAAGTTGAGTGTATGTGAGGTGGGTGTGTTCGTATTGAGATGTGTGTATTTGTGAATTTATGCATGCGCGTGTGTTTGCGCGTCTGTGTGTGTGTGCGTGTGCGCGCGCGCGCATGTGTGTATATATGCACGTGTGTGTGTGTGTGTGTGTGTGTGTGTGTTGTGTGGTGTGTGTGTGTGTGTGTGTGTGTGCATCCCACAAGGACACACAGACAAAAGAGGCAGACGTTTTGGACAGCGAAAGAGAGGTAACGCTGGAAGTACGACTTCTGCATTTTATTGTCTCACCTCTCGCCCCCACCTCACCGCTCACCCACTCTGTCTGCCACAGTGCTAGATCCCGTCACTTTTTGTATGCTACTGGGAGTCTTCCCTAACTCTCCCTGCTCTCAGCTGAACGGTGCTCCTTGACATGTAGAGTAAGTCTTAGGACATTCATCACTCTTAGGCATCAATACTGGCAGATTGGAAAACGGCTTCTTTCCCTACTTTGGTTAGACGAGAAGATGACATTAAAAACAAACAAACAAACGCAAACTAGAATGAAATCTAGGAGGTCATTTTGAAGATTGCCTGTAGCTCAGTTTCCAATATGGAGGCAATCGACAACACTATAACCAGATTCGGCATAATGTTAACCAGCTCTGTTATTGAAGGGTTTTGGACATAAAAATAGAGCGACATTAACTACGTTTTTTGAGGGTGGCATAGACAGATATAGCACAACTCGTAATAACGTGTGATTCTGTATGGCACACCACACTCACAGCCATCTCAGCTACCACCAGTAAGTAAATCAGAGAAGACTGAAGATCAGGACCCGTAGGAAGATTTCGACCTGCAAACTTTTAACTTGCATCATTCGGAGAGAGAGAGAGAGAGAGAGAGAGAGAGAGAGAGAGAGAGAGAGAGAGAGAGACAGACAGACAGACAGACAGACAGACAGACAGGACAGACGGGGGGAAACAATGTGGGTGAAGACAACAAAGATCAACAGCACTTTCAGCCAAGACATGCTTTACCAAAATCCCACTTTAACCGCGAGCAGTTCACATGACAGGTTTTGACAATTTCGTGGCAACCCGTCTTCGTGCAAACGTGGCACAGTAGCTAACCCACATTTGACTGGTAAAGAGGCACAGACGGCGCGACACGCGTGAAACACGTGCACGACAGAGGCGAACCGCTCCGACGTAGAAAGGCTCTCCCTTCTATTACTGGCAGAGGACGTTAATTTTTCCCCAATGACCCGTGGGTAAAAAGAATATCATTGTTTTCCTAGTTTTAGTTTACTACTCTCTCTCTCTCTCTCTCTCTCTCTCTCTCCTCTCTCTCTCTCTCTCTCTCTGTGCTCTCATGTGTGTCTGAATGATTGTTATGACAGCTGAGGCTGCCGTTCGGCAATACATATACTGATTGTCAATATTAATATGCACATTAGAAAAAAACAGCATAAACCTTGATGGACTGATAACAACAAGAAAATCTAAATGACTTGTACTCGATTAAGTGTGATCACTGACAAGAAGACATACACATAAAAATAACGATCTCGTATATTAAAGACCTGTGTTAGGTGGACCATCTTATTACTTTGTACATCACATTACTTTGTACACTGAAATCAGGAAGAGTGTAACATGATCTGACGTGACAATGCCTCCCCCCCCCCCCTACCCCCGACCCCAACAACAATCCAAAACAGTAATGATCATTCATTTTCAAAATAAGTAGTTTAGCATCATGAAAAAGGTAGTTATGATTAATGTGCGTATGCACTGATACACAAAGTGTGAAGATATACAGCAGCAGCACTTATGGAGGAAAGAGACTGCCAGAATCTGGAAATAACTGCATGAGTGATTCGTTTGATATTTATGATAGTTTCCTGGTGGTATAAAGGTGGATAATTCATGTTTCCTCTCTTTTTCTCACAGTACAACAATTTTTAACAGTGTTAGCAATTGCGAATATTAGAGCTTTCTTATAAAGAACCTGTTTGTTTTATGTATTAAGATAAGTTTGTTATAGCTACAGTTTTTCTTTAGTTACAGTAACTGTAACATTTTCGAAAACTGATGCGGAAGATGATAATTACTAAGGTTTGTAATCATGGTTTTTATTGGATCCTTGGTTTGAAACTTTTGTGGTACTTTCTCTTTCGCCACAGCCTGCTTTTGGGGCAGGCTTGTCGGGGGCCGTCCCCCGGCGTTCCTTGCGTTTGGTTGTGCGCACACGGTGGTCTACCCAAGGCCCTTCCGGCTCCACTGTCCACCTGGTTTTTTTTGTTGGTGTCCGGTGGGGGGTGGTTGGGGGACGTTGCCCTTGATTTACGGGGCCAACCGCTGGGCCCCGCACGGTGAGAAAAAAGTTATTCTGATTTTCTTTTTTTCGGCCTTAGGTCAAAAAGCGTCATCCTTTACGTTTGGCAGTAACTCCGAGCGTCGTGTGAGGAGGACCTTTGGAATCACAACCAACCCTTGTTCTGGTGGTCTTGGAAAACCGTACTGTCCGGGGGAAAAAGAAGGGCTACTGCTGGCATACCCGTGATTATTAGCTCTTGTTATCTTGCGGCAGAGTGTGGGGGTGAGGATGGCCGCAAACACGGGAAACACGCCTCTCCCGGATCTCTGGATTGTGACAAGAGGGCGGCGCGCGGATGTTTCTGGAGCAGGGTAAAGGAAGGTTGCGCACAGAGAGGACGGAGGTAGAGAGCTGGTCAACAGAGCGATAGACCGTGTTTTGTGATCATGTGTTTTTTGGTGTTCGGGGGGGTCTGGATGCACGGAAAGACATTATGCAAAGGGGAAAAAAAGGGGTAAGAATGTGTCTGGAGGTGGTCAGGCGTGGGGAACTCGGCCCCAGGAAAGGCGTAATGGTTGGCGTGGGACTCCACGGGGGGGGGGGACTATCGACCATGGTTTGAAGGTGGTACTGTTTGTGGTGTTTTCCAGGGAGAGAGGGGTTGGACGGAGGGTGCCGGGGGGAGAGGAGAGGGAAAACGAGTGAGACAGGAGTGGTGGGAACGGGCCGGCTGGGCCGTTGGTAATTCATTGGGGGGGGGGGGGGGGGGGGGGGTCAACTCCGACTTGTATATCGGTGACGTTGTGTAAACGGGGGTTGGGAAGCGTAAAACGGGGGCGGAACGACATTATAGGTCGAAATTTGTTACATTTTTCCATTGTTGTCTAGGGTTAGCATAACCTACTGTTGGGTTGCAGGACGTGGGGGCGGTGTCGTTTTTGTGGTGTGTTTGGGGGGTGTCGTGGTGGGCACTGCAGGGGGCGGGGAACAAGGATGGATCCTTGTGGATGTTCGTTCCGTGGGGGGTTGTTGTGTGGGGCGACCGTTGTGTTGTTGGTTTTGTGGGGCGGTTGGGTGGGATGGGCAGGGTGGGTTGAGGTGTGGTGGTGATGTTTTTACTTTATTATCGTTGCCCTCCCCCTGTGTCGCTCGCGTCTTGCGGGTCTCTCCTCCTCTCCGCGCCTCTCCTCTGTGTAGCCTATGGTATCCGAGCCTCCCCCCCGCCCTTTATGTGTATCCGCCCCCCCCCCCGACCCCACTTCACGCCTCCCCATCACTGGCCCCGTGAAGCACTCACCCTTCCTACCCCTCCCCTTCTCTCTCTGCGACCCCGACCATCTCCAAATCCTGTTTAGTTCTTCTTTCCTTTCTGTGCTTTATCCGCTCTTATTTATTTGCCATCACAACAGATAAGCAGTCCTTACAAATTGACGAAGACCTGATCGTTATTATATTTTCCTTTTGGGAAAAAAAACTTAACATCAGGGTTAAAGGTGTATGATTGGCAACTGCGATCTGTGTCCCCTGTCCTCTCCGTTCTCCCGGTGATTTTGTTTCGCTTGGTTCTGCGGTGATATTTTGTGAATTCGTTCGGCTGTTTGCTTTGGGTAGAATAATATAAGGGTTGTGATACGGGGAAAAAACAAACAAACAAAATGTCAGAAAAAAAAACATCGTCCAGCTTACATACGACTGCCAGTTTGTGTTTCAGTTTGCGCCTCCCGCTGGTTCTCGTAAAATCTCCTGTCCCTTTGTGGTTTTGTCCTGTTTTGGCGACTCTTTTTCCCACCACACCTGCACCCGTGGAATACCTCACTTTGTTGCGGTTTCATGGTTCTTCGGTGTTTGTCGGGTCGTGGGTGGGTTTTCTGGTGTCGAGTGGGCCTGAGATCCGTGGGATCCCGGACATTTTCCAGGTGACCCTCCTCCCCCTGAGTTCTCTCCCCTGATTTTCTTTTCCCTATTTTCTTTCCCTTCCTTTCCTTGAATTTGATGACGAGGTCCAATGTATAGCCTCCCCTCACATGGGTAAGCGAGGGCGGTGATCCGCGCGATTTGTGGAAAAAAGGAGCGCGTCTGACAAGGCTAAACAGAAATACTGGCGCGGACATAATGAAGCGCATGTCCATTTTGGTTTGTCAGATGTATGCCATCTGACTAGCATGCAACAACTGGGCGCCAGTAACCACATCTACGGCTGTCCCCGCATTTTCTAATTGGAATTTGGTGGTGGTTCGTGGGGGGGTGTTGGTGGTGAACGGTTTGTGATGTGTGGTGTTTTGTATTTTTGTGTGTGGGTGGGGTTTGTTGGGTTTGTTGTTTGATGTGTTGGGGTGTTTGTGTGTGTGTGTGTTTGGTGGACAGAGAGAGAGATAGTATATCGATAGAGAGAGACGAGAGCAGAGCATAACATGCGCACGGTGACGTTGCTTCTGTGTATGTGTGGCTTGTGATGAGTGTATCATTGCCCAATGTCTTGGTGGTGTCGCTTGGCACGCACAGAAATTGTCTCTCTCCTCTGTTAGATCACGGCTCTCTTTCCTATTCTTCTCTTCTCTCCTCCTCTCGGCCGTCGCCTCTCCTCTGCTCTCCTCTCTCTCTCTCTCTCCTCCCTGCCTTTCTTATCTATTATTTCTCAAACCGAATGACTATCAGTATACTTTCTTTTACTACTCAACCGTCCTCTGAAACACGATCTAGTTGCCTCGGTGGGCCGCCTTTCCTTCTCCTCCTCCCAACCTCTTCATACATGTTGTTCCCACAAGTCCTTTCTTTAACCGACACAAAAAAGAAAGCAAGCAAAGTTTCAACTCCGCTCACATAATGCAGAATCCGGTAAGAGGGTGGGTAATTTGATTCTTTTTGGTCTTGGGACAACACAATCTAGAGCTTTGCTTTGCTACCATCACAGCAATCAAAGCAGGAAAAAAGCAAACACCAGATGGTACTAATTTCTTATTTGGTCGTCGTTATAATCCCTGAAATCGCCTGGCTTCTCAACATTTTACAAAATTACTGTACTGACTAAAAAATTGGGGTGGGGGGACCTTAATGTGCTAGAACACTCAAAGAAACAGTAAGTTTCAATATTGCATGGGAATATACCATTTCAAAGCACACAAAAAATTCTGCGATCTAAAGATTGAGTTTGTGTTGGGTGAACTGTCCCAGTTAACTACAAGTCAAAAGTGCTGCTGATCAAGATGACTATTAAAACAACACGTTGCAAACAAGGAGTTGTTTGCCTGAATCAGGTAGACACATGAGAAAGAATTTAAATGATACTGTAAAATTCATAATACCAGCAGCTCAAAAAAGCTGAAGCAACTATCCCTTTTTTTTTTTGTTTTTTTAGTTGAATTTTAACGATCATTTGGAATTTCCAGTTGCGTGTTTTTATGGAACCATTAATTTTTATGAAGGATGGGACGAGTTTGCGAGTTTTTTTACAATAAGCGATTGGGTATGGTCGGAATGGAGAAAAAAACAAAAACAAAAAAACAAAACCTAAGCCTCTGATTTGACTTTTAAACTGGAAATAAAGAAATAGTTTGCAGAGAAAAAGGTCAAACTGAACGTTGAGAATCAACATCAACGATCTGCTTTGTTCTTTTTCTTTCCTCCTTTCTTTTTCCTTGTCTTGTTTTTTCTTTTCCCTCTTCTGCGGTTAATCCACTGTTTCTCTCATTTTGTCCTCCCCCCTCCTCCCCCCCCCCCCGGGGCTCCCTCTCCCCCTCCCCCCCCCCCCCCCCCGCCCCGGCCTCCCGCCCCCCTCCCCTCCCTCTCCCCGCCCCGTGGCTCTCCCCGCTCCCGGAGTTGCTGCTCGGGTCGTTCCTTGCGTCGTCCCCCCCCCCCCCACCTCCCACCGCCCCCTTCGCTCTGGCTGTTTAGGCGTGTCTCTTCTCTATGTCCAATAAACTCTACGCAAGTGGAAATATTTGAAGACTATCTAAGATAAAAGTCCACAGAGAGACGAGCTGCTTCCCTCTGGGGAGTTGGTTACTACTGATTGGCCAAATAAAAGCCCCACGAGTGGAGGCTCTTTGCTGTCGGGTTGGCAAAGAGAATAAGGAAAAGAGAGAGATGAACAGCTTGGAGAAGAGAGTGAGGGCGAGGTATGATGAAGTGGCTCAAAGATAAAGTGGTCTGGGTGGGGTGGGTGGTATGTTGCTGTGTATGCTTCCTAGTGCCCGTTTGCGTGTCCTTGAAATGAGGACGCCAACTGTGATCTGTGAGTTGTACCGTGAGGTAGTTTTCACGTGGTGGGCGTGACTTGGTACCTTCTGTCCTTGCCGAAGGGCCCATATGCCTCACTGTTCTTTTCTTTGACGACCAGCTAACCGCGTCATTGAATGATGGAAAGGACTCTTCTTTCGCACGTTCAGATATGCACGCATATTGCCCGAGCATGAAAGTTGTGGACGTATATGGTGCAGTTCTTCGTTTGCTAGAGGAAAACGATGGTGCTGAAAACACCTGCATGGTCTGTGTCCTTCACTACATCGGGTTCTCATGTTGTGTCATGTAATGTAGATCATCAGTTTAGGTGGGCAATCGACGCTGTTTATAATACTCAAACATACAGTAAAAAAAAAAAATCATCAACCCATGGTCTTCACTACAAGAGGACAGTGGTACTAAACGTACGGCTGCCAAAGGAATGAATTGGGGTAAAAAACCTGTTGTTTCCCCAGACTGTGCTGGAACACGTGGCGCCTTGACCGAAGAGTCCGAAGAGTAAATTTTGCGATTTGTCATTGTTACACATTGAAAGACCTAGATCCGGGCTGGCACTGTGAATTGGGCGCCAGACATCACACACTGCTGACGATTGTGGGATTGAAACCTTTGACTCGCATTCCTTTGTTCGTCACGGACGACTAAAACCAAAGGCGCTGCAGTCTCCATACTGATGACAAAAAACGGAATTACCATTCCAATATATGTTTGCCTCAAATGATGATGGTCATTAGCTTATCCTTTTCCCGATGGCACAGCCATAACGCCCAAAAGACCGTTTGTTATGAGAGATTCCACATTTGTTGCTTCTTCCTGTCACTTGAAACTCCTTTGTTTGAAAACAAGAAACCTGGTTACAGTTAACTGTCGCTCATAGTAAAATGCACCCTTTTTTTTCTAAGATGGGCCTCATCCCCAACCCTTCCCCTGTGCTGTCTGGTTTGGCCGGGTTTCCATTTTGTCTGTCCTGGCACTCCTTTCAGCCACGGCCATCAGAACAGACAGACCACCCATTCACTACGTGTCCGCCCCTCCTTGTGTGCCCCCCTCCCTCATTTCCCTCCTCCCATCCTCGCCTCACTCTACCGCTACCGCCGTCACTTACTTTTGCTTGTGACTTCCGCCCCCACGCGGAGGGAGGGGAGTTTCCCACACGGGATGGAACAGACGTCTCAGAGAAGTTGAAAGCAACCAGCGTTACACAGCTTGGACTGTGGCTCTACACCCAGACTTTTTCCCCTCACCCCACTTGACGTTCGTCTCTTCCATACAAACGTCACTGGCTCGCCACTGTTCCGCCAATAGTTATATTAGTTCCATCAAACAGAACTAGAGCCAATAACGTCAAAAAACAAAATAATACAAATTCATTATCTTCAATCAAAGAAAACAGTTTAAACACAGACAACAAAGAAAACGGTATAAAAGTTCAATGAAACTGTGTGAAAAAAAAAAGCTAAATGTCAATGAATATAAAACCAGAATTACTGCGTGAGGTGTAAATTTTGGTGGGTTTGCCCAGTCGTGGTGTAAAGCAAAGAAAAAAAAATGTACACTCAGCTTGTTTGCTTTTTTTTTGCATTTTACCGCAGGACTGGACCCAACGCTCATACTTTTGAGCCCGCCGGTAAAAATACTAACCCTCCTAAACATGTAAACTAACTCCAACTCTACTAAACTCCAAACTTAAAACTCCCCTTCGTGTAAACGACTGGCTCCTCCTCTTTCCAATCATTTAATCCTCTCATCGATTTCTCCTTCTTATCACAGAATTCTCTCATTCCCATTTTCCTCCCTAATGGTCCCCATTTCATCCTTATGTCCTTATTTCTTTACTTCCTTTGAAAAGTCGTTTCCCATGGTGACTAAAGAGTTGTGCCATCTCCTCAAAAAATATTTGACATGAAATAAATTGATAAAAGCAAATTGTAGTTGAATAACAATACCCCCGAGAAAAATTGCAGACCTCCACAAGATCACACACCCCTCCCCCTGCAATATTTTTTTTGGCATTGTTCATACCATCAGTATTACTCAGACACAGCTTAAAGTTTCATGCGTTTAACCGGCACATTATGACGTCAACTTTCATGTGTCGTCATCTTTTAAAAATGTCGTGACCATTTTGCATCATAGCTCAGTATATCGATAGAACCATTATTATATCTTCTTCTGAAGTGAAGCAGGTTTTTGTCTGTTTAATCATCAACAAACAAAGTATCGAGCGTTCTGTATGTTGATCATTATCGCACCACCAAAATCCAAAGTCCGTATTTTGGCCCACATACTATCTTTTGACGAAGTTCAGATCAAATAGATTCAGAAATTTTTTTTTTTTTTTTTCGGGCAGATCGCGCCAGCGGGCAACATAGAAAGCCACACAAAACCAGGTGGAAAGATACCCCCTCCTTTAGCGGTGGCAAAAACTAAACTAACCACACAATTAACTGCGGACGTTCCACTGGTGGTTGGTCCACTTTTAAAAAATGTGCACAGGCGAGTTGGCAAGGACAGAGAGAGCGAGAGAGAGAAGATAAGAGGAGAGAGAGAAGAGAACTTGAGGAGGTCCCTAAGGTTGTGTTCCCATCCTCAACGTCTGTCGTCCACAAGATAATTTGTTCGGCTGACTGACCTCTGGCAGCCTGAATGCTATTGGTGATTTTGATTCCGGTCTACCCCTGAGAGCCGCTCTGCTGTCAAAACCCTAGACCCGCCCACTCCTGTCTCCTTGCCCATAGCAAGATAATTAAGCAACCGAAACCCTCAGCCACGAAATGAAGAGAGAGATGAAGTAAGAGAGAGAAGAGAGAAAGAGAGAGATGCGCGTAGTAGTTGTCGTCGGGAGCCGACGAAGACAGGGGACTGTGTAATTCTGTTAGTTAGCTTGACGCTGACAGCGCGCAAGTGACGAGACGCGCCGTAGCCCGAGCGAAGCACTCCGGCGTGCTGGTGCGCACAATGACAGAACTATCGCTGGTCTAGCGACCGGAGCCTTTGTGACTGTTCTGCCCTTTTGCAGAGACTAGACAACAGGTCTTCCTGTCTCTTTCGACAGTGGCGTTGTGTTCTTGTTGATCAATTGTGCGGTTGTATGAGCATGTGTTGTTGGGGTTTTTTGTTTGCCAAGAGACTGTCTTTGTGGGACTTGGGTGTGAGTTGCGGGGCGAGTGCTGGATGCCGGACAGTTTGTGTATTGAACAATTTTTCGGGTTTATGTCCATCTGAGACTGTTCGGCTCTTGTATCTCAGTTTGAGCCTTTTCCGTGTCTTGTCGTGGGCCTGTCCCGGTCGATCTTTCACTCTACATGGGGCATTCAGTTTTCTGGTCCTCGTGGGGCGTCAGCGGCCGACCAGCCTTGTCCATCACTGTGTGTGGTGGGTTTCGCCGTTCTTACTTTGTGAGTTGCTTGTCGGATCATGTGGTACAGTTTATGTTTCGCCATCCTACAGTATTGAAGAAAAGAGTTACAGTGTGCCCTGGATAGAGGTGTTGTTTTTGTGTGTTGTTTTGTTAAGTCGTGGGTAGCTAGTCCGTATTACTTGCGGCTGTCTGGAGACTGACCTGGTCGACTTTTTTTGGATGTATGGTTCGTTGGGTGGGGCTCTTGAATCTCCAATGAGGGTCTGGCTTTTTTTGGCTTCCTGGATCCTGTGAACATTATCTCTTTTGTCCAGTGAACCATCATGCAGAACGACTGTCGCCCAATACTTGGGTGCATTCCACGCACGGTTATTTTAGGAGCTGGACTCCATCAATGGTGTGATGCTGGGCTTGGGTCTTGACTGTTGGTTAGAGAGAGAGAGAAAGGTAGAGAGAGAGATAGGATGGAGAGAGAGAGAGCGAGGAGAGAGAGAGCGGAGTGTTATCATTCTAATAATCTGTTCTGTTATTTCCTAGGGTACTGAAGTCAAAGACTCTTTTTTTTTTCATCCATTAACCATGTCCCTTAGGGAGAGATAGAGAGGGAGAGAGAGAGAGAGATGTAGAGAGAGAGAGAGATATAGAGAGAGGCTTCCTATGTGGAACTGGCCAGAAGGTGCTTTTCTTTTTTTTCATTCACACTCGTAAATTTAAACTTGGTAGGCGAGATTGTTCTTGCTCCATTTAACACAAGTTGATTTTATTGATCGGGTAGGATATTAACTGTGTGGTGTGTGTGTGGTGTGTGTTGTTGTGTGTGTGGTTGTGTGTGGTGGTGTGTGGCGGTGCGTGCCTTTGTGTGTGGTTGTGTGGTGTTGTGTGGGTGGGTGTGTGTTGTTGTGTGTGGTGTTTTGTGTTTGTAAGTAAGGATAGCATCTTGAGTTATGTGTTTATTCTGTGTAGTCTAATGAATTTTTGCTTATGGTTTTGCCTGTGTGTGGTTGTTTTGAGTTGTGTGGGTTTGTTGTGTGGTTTTGTGTTGTGTTGTTATTTGTGTTGGTTTCTTCTCTTTGTTTGTTTGTGTGTGTTGTTTGTTGTTGTGTGTTTTTGTGTTGTATATGATTCTCATTCTGTTTGTGGTCATTGAGGATAGTATTTTGGTCCCGGTTTTTTCTAGTGTGTTGTGTGCCAGGGTTTGGTCGAGCTAGAAGTCAACTAGAGGCACTATTAACCGACCAAACACAAAACCAAACCAAACTTATCCACATCACGAACGCATTCATTTCATTACTCGTGTGCACTTCAGTACCTGACGATCATTTATGTTTTTGCTACATTCATACATAGTATTTTCATATGGGTGTTTGTTTTTGTGGTAGGTGGTCAGTTTGACGATTTTAATAGTTTTTACCAGAGCATCCCAATAAACGTTTATAATTGTTAAAAAAAGGAGATACATTTTTTACGATTGAATTCAAATACAACTTTTGTTGTTAATTAAATGAATGATGTTATATGTCACACCATTTTACCATGCCCCACAAATTCACCTCATTTGCACATACACAAAGGTTTTGCACAAACATTCCCTCACACGTCACAGACTGGTTACCATTTCACATGGGGGGTTGTCCTGGCGGGG
>JADBJO010021840.1:0-28877 GCA_016801955.1 Conus betulinus
TCGTAGAGAAACTGCCTCTTTAGGCACTTTCTAATTCGGCTTCATATTTGTAATCAAAATAACATATTGTGTCGTTCATAAATCAGCGATATGTCTGGTAATACACACCTGGTATCACCTTTCCAAAGCAAAAAATTTACCAGTTTGTACACTAATTACTCATACTGCTACGATTCTGTGCAGCGGACTTTGCTGCTACGATTCAATGCTGCGGACTCCGTAACTGTTACTAACTGCAAAACTTTTGTATCCGCATGGTACCTGCGGTGTCTTTGGTGTATTTTAGTGTTTATCTAGCACACAGGTAGCGTTAGGCATCAAATACTTCACTGTTGTCAGTTTGAATTTTACCAAACCAAGCTCTTTCTTCCCTGCATATGTTCATCACATGTGTTTCTGTTGTTGTTGTTGTTGCTGTTGTTGTTGTTGTCGTTGTTGTTGTTGTTCTTGCAGCTGTGTAATGTCGGTGACTTTCGGCAAGCGTTCCTTTTCCAACATTCCGAGGACTACGCTTCGACTGCCGCTCACAATTTCAGTGCTTTGGATACCAGCGTTATACCTGGCATCTTAGCTGTGGCATACAGCCGATGGTTTCTGCTTTAAGCGAAAACGACACGACAGTGTCTCACGGCACCACTCTTTCCCTGCAGCGTCCATGCTGGGTTCATACATACAGTCGCTGAACGTGAACATAGTGGCAGTTTCATGTCGCGAGTGACCGAAATATCTGCGCTGAATTTAAAACCTTTAAGATAAAGTCACGTGGATTATAGTCCAGAGGTCCACGGAGGCTGTGAACCAGATCAAAGCAGAAAACGTCTGTGGTGAAAAAAACAACATCATGGACCACACAGAAAGATACGGGTACAATGTGTGGACGTTTTATATATGGTTTTCCGGAGAGAGAGAGACAGAGACAGAGACAGAGAAAGAGAGATTGTTGCTTATAGCCTAGCCGGCCGGCCGCAAAGAACCATATCAGGGCTGTCACCGCAATTAAGTTAACTGACGTTATTGTGGATGACCTGATAAACTATTGATGGTTTTATTTCTGAATGAGGATGTCAGTGTCATTAGGTGCATTGAGGATAAACATGAAAACTACTGCTGTCTTTTCCACTCCTGCAGGTTTAACATTTTCGGATGCCAGTCCCCGTCTGCCACGCCGCTCCCTCAGGTGAGCACGGTGACCCCACCTGCCACCCGGGGCCCCAGGTGACTCCTCAGACCGGCTGCGTGTACTGGTCCCCCTGGATGAACACCCACAAACCCTCAGCGGGCAGTGAGTTCGAGAGCGTCTACGACATGACCAACCGGGTCGGCATGTGCGACCCCGCTCTGGTCATCAAACTGGAGTGCCGCGTGGCCGACACGCACGTGCCGTGGGACGTGGCCGGTCAGACTGGCGTGACCTGTGACCTGAGCCAGAAAATGCTCATGTGCCTGACACCCCCAGACACAGCGTGCTTAGACTACGAGATCCGCGTGCTGTGTGACGAGTGCCCTCACCCCACCCTCACCCCCTCCGGCACCACCCTCACCCCACCGGTCTCAGGGAGCTGCGTGGACGGGTGGAGTGACTGGTACGACCGTGACCAGGACGTCACCGATGGCGACTTTGAGGCCCTCAGCCCAGAAGAGCTGGCGCTCCTGTGTCCCGGAGGAGACGTGGTGGAGGCGCAGTGCAACTCGGTGGCCGACAACCAGGCTTATTACCTCAACTTCATGCTCATCACCACCTGCGACGTTCTGACAGGCTTCAGGTGTGACCTGAACTCCAACACCTACTGTGACAACTTCAAGATCAGATACCGCTGCAAGTGCAAAGGTGAGTAGTGAAGAAGGACATTGTAATATGACGCAACACCGTGAACAAAGAGGCGGGGAACACTGAACAGTAAACAACAAACAAGTAGGATAACTGTTGCTCCCCATGATGAAATAAATACACGCCCATAACTCTAAACGAATGCTGCTTACGACACGAATCGCCTGACAGAAATGACGAACACAGAGACACAGAACAAACCAGACAGACAACAGTCAAACGACAAAACCAGACAGACAACAGTCAAATGACGATCAAACACGGCGCACTTTCTATACAGCTGTAATAGGCATCGACTGGGCCACTGGATTGACATGGTGGCGCTCTCCGGATGGCAGCGGCGGGGGGATGTGGAGGTCAGCTCACTCACGTTGGCTACTGGACTTAACAATTACTGTCGTCAGTTGAAGGGCTCGGTTGGTGGAGTCCAGCACGTGTGGGAGCAGGACAGTTGTCACTGGTAGAGGCTGAATACTCTCAAAGTGGCCGGGCAGAAGTGCTTACTATCTTCTGGCGCGTGTTGCCTCATGAGGACCTAATCTTGGTTGCACGCAGAGGACTGCCAGTGGCGCTGTGAAGAGCGTGGCTGTGTGAGGGAGGGCCTGAGTACGGGGGCATGCCGGATCAGCCTGAAAAAAAAAAAGAAACGCCCATCAACTGCGTCACGACAAACGCATGCTGTAACTGTACGGTGTTCACACAACCGAGTTTGATTGCCTTTGACTGCGTGTAGCCTTCCTTTGGTTGGTCTGGGACATCATGCATGATGTCCCAGACCAAACCAAAGGAAGGCTACACGCAGTCAAAGGCAATCAAACTCGGTTGTGTGAACACCGTACAGTTACAGCATGCGTTTGTCGTGACGCAGTTGATGGGCGTTTTCTTTTTTTTTTCAGGCTGATCCGGCATGCCCCCGTACTCAGCCCTCCCTCACACAGCCACGCTCTTCACAGCGCCACTGGCAGTCCTCTGCGTGCAACCAAGATTAGGTCCTCATGAGGCAACACGCCAGAAGATAGTAAGCACTTCTGCCCGGCCACTTTGAGAGTATTCAGCCTCTACCAGTGACAACTGTCCTGCTCCCACACGTGCTGGACTCCACCAACCGAGCCCTTCAACTGACGACAGTAATTGTTAGTCCAGTAGCCAACGTGAGTGAGCTGACCTCCACATCCCCCCGCCGCTGCCATCCGGAGAGCGCCACCATGTCAATCCAGTGGCCCAGTCGATGCCTATTACAGCTGTATAGAAAGTGCGCCGTGTTTGATCGTCATTTGACTGTTGTCTGTCTGGTTTTGTCGTTTGACTGTTGTCTGTCTGGTTTGTTCTGTGTGCTCTGTGTTCGTCATTTCTGTCAGGCGATTCGTGTCGTAAGCAGCATTTCGTTTAGAGTTATGGGCGTGTATTTATTTCATCATGGGGAGCAACAGTTATCCTACTTGTTTGTTGTTTACTGTTCAGTGTTCCCCGCCTCTTTGTTCACGGTGTTGCGTCATATTACAATGTCCTTCTTCACTACTCACCTTTGCACTTGCAGCGGTATCTGATCTTGAAGTTGTCACAGTAGGTGTTGGAGTTCAGGTCACACCTGAAGCCTGTCAGAACGTCGCAGGTGGTGATGAGCATGAGTTTGAGGTAATAAGCCTGGTTGTCGGCCACCGAGTTGCACTGCGCCTCCACCACGTCTCCTCCGGGACACAGGAGCGCCAGCTCTTCTGGGCTGAGGGCCTCAAAGTCGCCATCGGTGACGTCCTGGTCACGGTCGTACCAGTCACTCCACCCGTCCACGCAGCTCCCTGAGACCGGTGGGGTGAGGGTGGTGCCGGAGGGGTGAGGGTGGGGTGAGGGCACTCGTCACACAGCACGCGGATCTCGTAGTCTAAGCACGCTGTGTCTGGGGTGTCCAGGCACATGAGCATTTTCTGGCTCAGGTCACAGGTCACGCCAGTCTGACCGGCCACGTCCCACGGCACGTGCGTGTCGGCCACGCGGCACTCCAGTTTGATGACCAGAGCGGGGTCGCACATGCCGACCCGGTTGGTCATGTCGTAGACGCTCTCGAACTCACTGCCCGCTGAGGGTTTGTGGGTGTTCATCCAGGGGGACCAGTACACGCAGCCGGTCTGAGGAGTCACCTGGGGGCCCGGGGTGGCAGGTGGGGTCACCGTGCTCACCTGAGGGAGCGGCGTGGCAGACGGGGACTGGCATCCGAAAATGTTAAACCTGCAGGAGTGGAAAAGACAGCAGTAGTTTTCATGTTTTATCCTCAATGCACCTAATGACACCTGACATCCTCATTCAGAAATAAACCATCAATAGTTTATCAGGTCATCCACAAATAACGTCAGTTAACTTAATGCGACTGGTGACAGCCCTGATATGGTTTCTTTGCGGGGCGGCCGGCTAGGCTATAAGCAAGAATCTCTCTCTGCTGGCCGGCTGCTAGGCTATAGCTGTCTCTCTCTTTGTCTGTCTGTCTGTCTCTGTCTGTCTGTCTCTCTCTCTCTCTCTCCGGAAACCATATATAAAACGTCCACACATTGTACCCGTATCTTTCTGTGTGGTCATGATGTGTGTTTTTTTTCACCACAGGGACGTTTTCTGCTTTGATCTGGTTCACAGCCTCCGTGGACCTCTCTGGACCATAATCCACGTGACTTTATCTTAAAGGTTTTAAATTCAGCGCAGATATTTTCGGTCACTCGCGACATGAAAACTGCCACTACGTTCACGTTCAGCGACTGTATGTATGAACCCAGCATGGACTCTGCAGGGAAAGAGTGGTACCGTGAGACACTGTCGTGTCGTTTTCGCTGTAAGCAGAAACCATCGGCTGTGTGCCACAGCTAAGATGCCAGGTCTAACGCTGGTATCCAAAGCACTGAAATTGTGTGAGCGGCAGTCGAAGCGTAGTCCTCGGAATGTTGGAAAAGGAACGCTTGCCGAAAGTCACCGACATTACACAGCTGCAAGAACAACAACAACAACGACAACACACACAACAACAAACAACACAGCAACAACAACAACAGAAACACATGTGATGAAACATATACAGGGAAGAAAGAGCTTGGTTTGGTAAAATTCAAACTGACAACAGTGAAGTATTTGATGCCTAACGCTACCTGTGTGCTAGATAACACTAAAATACACCAAAGACACCGCAGGTACCATGCGGATACAAAAGTTTTGCAGTTAGTAACAGTTACGGAGTCCGCAGCATTGAATCGTAGCAGCAAAGTCCCGCTGCACAGAATCGTAGCTGTATGAGTAATTAGTGTACAAACTGGTAAATTTTTTTGCTTTGGAAAGGTGATACCAGATGTGTATTACCAGACACATATCGCTGATTTATGAACGACACAATATGTTATTTTGGTTACAAATATGAAGCCGAATTAGAACAAGTGCCTAAAGAGGCAGTTTCTCTACGATCCTGTTGTACTAATCATTCAAGCGAACAAGCACAATGACCTTTTCGTTCTGATCATCTTTCAGCTAGAAGTTCTTCGCCGTCTTTCAATCATTACAAGTGATTTTGCAGCAGCATCGTTCGACACTTTCCTATGCTATGTGGAAACTCCCGGATAATCTGTTTAAAGCTCCTGAAAAAAAAATTGTTGGTAAATCTTATAAACAAACTACGGGATGGAGAGTTTTTTCCTAACGAAAAATATTCTTTTATTGAATTAAACTTGCTCCTCGCATTTCATATAATGGACTTTGATTTAAAAAAAATTTAAGTTCAGAGAGAGAAGGAGGGAGAGAGAGGGTAGACAGATAGACAGGCAGAGAGAGAGAGAGAGAGAGAGAGAGAGGGAGAGAAGGAGACAGAGGGACCAGATGGACAGGGCAGACAGAGCATTCTCAAGCCCCAACGTGTTGGACAACAATCACAGAAAACGGCAGACTAAGGCCCTAAATGGTCCACTACCTCAGAGCGATGGCTCCGTGAACTCCAGAGGTCGGATACGTATGTAACGTGCACGGACGAGAGGGAAGAGATGCATGATGGGAGTGAAGCGGTCCGAGTTGCCGTCGAAGATCTTGGTGGTGGTGCCGCCAAGGGTCTCGGTGACGGCAAGAAATGCTGGCCGTCGTTGCTGTAATGCACTTCGTACTTGGTGACCCAATGGTCGGCGGTCGGCGCTACCTTGGGTGATGATGCCACCGATGGTCGGTGTCGTAGCTGTCAGGAGAGTCCACCTGGATCCACTGCTGGTCGTTGTTCACTCTGCAACAGCCGGTGTGTGTTGTGAGACCGATGGAGGGTCTATAACTATGTCTGATCGGTAGATCGAAGGTGGAGCTAGACAGTGGGGATAATTGCTAGCAGGTGTGATGAACTGCGGCTGCGAATACGAGGCCATGTGCGTAGAAGTACATCAAGAGAATAGTATGTGAAAGAAATAAGCAAACAAGAGGATGAAGAAGAAGAGGAAAAGGAGTGGAGGCTGGAAAGGAAGAGGACGAGGAAGAGGAGGGGGTGGTGGAGGAACATGATTAAAAGGTGAAGGAGGTGAAAAAGAAAGGTAATGAAGGGAATGTTGAGGGAAAAGTGGGAGGAAAAACGAGAAAATGTGTCTATTGTACGTGCGCGCGCGCGCGTGCGCGCGTGTGTGTGCGTGTGTGTGTATGTGCGCGCTTTGCTTGTGTTGTGTGTGTATGTGTGTGTGTGTGTGTGTGTGTGTGTGTGTGTGTGTGTGTGCGCGCGTGCTTGCGTGCGTGCGTGTGTTGTGAGTGTGTATGCGCACGCGCGTGTGTGTGTGTGTGTGTGTGGGGTGTGTGTGTGTCCTGAAAAGTATACACAAACGATCTGCAGTAAGAAAGAGACAGCGTTACTTACCTGGGCTGCCATCCACCGGAGTAAGGTCCGTCCTTCTGCGTGTAGATGCGGCCTCGGTCCGGCAGGTGGTACATGTCCAGCACGCTGGACGCCAGCAGCTGTTTGCTGGACACTATCTCCGGGTTGGTCAGCCCCATGGGCACGTTGCACACTGGACACATTCCACAGTTTACTGCTGGTGTGTGTGTGTGTGTGTGTGTGTTGGGTGTGTGTGTGTGTGGTGTGTGTGTGTGTGTGTGTGTGTGTGTGGTGTGTGCGAGAGAGAGAGAGAGAGAGAGAGAGAGAGAGAGAGAGAGAGGCAGGAAAACACAGAGTAAGACATACAGTAGCTGATCAAAGAAAACGAGACACTGCCAAAAAAAATGTTTAAATGAAAAGTGACAAACTTGTAGCTGTTCATTTCCACTGTTTCGCATGCGATAGCGTGTGCTCGCACACAACCCACATGCACACCAGCAAGCAACAAACCCACATACACATACACACACGAACACATACATACATACATACATACAGAAGACAGACAGACACACACACACACACACACACACACACACACACACACACACACACAACACAAACACACACCACACACACACAACACACACACACACACACACACACACACACACACACACACACACACACACACACACACGCACACACACACATATGAACATACACACACACCACACCACACCACCACTATACAGCCTAGCCCCTCACGGTGGTCCGGAATCTCCCCCCCAGTGTAGTCAGGGGGCACAGCTGTCGGCGTCTGGCCAGTGTAGCCCGGAGGTACCACGCTGGGGGTCTCCCCGGTGTAGTCGGGTGGGAAGGGGGTGGGGGTGAACCCTTGCCAGTCGGGGGGGATGTAGATCGGGGTGTCGGGCTTGCAACCTAAGATCTCAAAGCGCAGGCCGAACCCTTCAGGCCCTGGGGTGACCGGGTAGAGGCGCAGGTACTGGGTGATGATGTTCCGGTTAAACAGGTTCCGCACTGGGGTGCTTTGGTCCGTGTTGCCGGTGAAAGCCTCCGGGGGTGCTTTGTCCGGGTACCGCGCTGCACAGGCCACAACAGTCGACACTGATTATCAGACTACTGACCGTGGCAACTCACAGAGATTAAAATGAAGGTCCAAGAACTCCTCTTATCTATTATCATTTAATCACTGACTTCGTTCTTCCGTGCAAGCTTACTTCTTTACTTTCCTCTCAGTTAGCTTTTCTACCATTTGCTTTGAGAGACTACTGGATTTTTTGTTGTTGTTTTTGTGTCCTTGATGGTGAGAACACTACATTACAGGTGATATGTTTTCATTCACTATCAATGGTGGACCAGCACAACTGGCTGCGTTTCTCTCATGAGTTCCAATCAGGGAATGAAAGTCGAGTCTGGACCGGTTATATAAACTTATCGATCCGCGAGTTGGCTAATGAAAGATTTAATATTTAATGCTTACCCCCCCCCCACTCCCCATTTCATTCCCATGCCCCCACCTTCTTTCTGTACATCTTTACCAAGTCATTGTTTCAGTGAGGGAGACATTGTTGGCCTGCACTTGTTTTTCCCTCACTATTTGTCTGTTCGTAATACCTGTGTTCATTCCTGTTAGCTTGTGTGACCACGTTTAAGGCAAAAATTCGATGACTGTCTTGAAGTGATGTTTCCCTGACTTGGTACACGTTCATCTGTTGTTTCATGTGTGCGTGTGTCAGCTTAAAGTGTATGAACAAGCTCTCAGACACGTTTGTTTCATCTGCCTATATCACAACGAGCAAGAACTCAACACACACACACACACACACACACACACACACACACACACACACACACACACACACACACACACAAAGCAACCAAGACAGACTGACGTGTAAGGGGTGAAGGTGACACCGTCCAAGCTGTAGGCCAAGGTGAATGTAGACACCCAGCGGTTGTTGTCCGGGCTGCCTTGAGTCACCACACCGGAGATCAGTTTGGGCGTCTTCAGGTCCACCTGGATCCACGGCTGAGGCTCCGCTCTGTACAGATGTGTCCAACATCATTTGGCACACAATCCCTTCCCAACGTCTCCGTGAAAAGGAAGACGGAAATAGATACTGTGGAGCTTTTTTCCCATAAACCTGACGTGAATTTGACAGCTGTATTCTGGTTTTGCACCAAAAACAGTTGAAATGTGATATAAATAAACTTTGTTACCAGAACTATCATCGGGTGTATTTGGAAGGTTGGGAAACAGGGTCAGCACTTATAAAGGTATATTTTTCATGGCACAATTGAAAGTGTAATCAATCTGAAATAAAAATCCATCCAGCAATTTGAATAGTCATTGGTATCAAAGAAAATATCCATACAGTAGATCTGTTGAGATTTTGTGTTCGACTTGAACAATCCAGAGCCTCATTCCGCTTTCGATGGAACAAAATCCATTTGTTTTCTTCATCGATTCTATGACTGCTAGCCTATCAGAATAAACTTCGCTTAACTCTTCTGGGCCTCAGAGAGCGGTATTTTCCAGTCACAGTCTGTGACTCTCTGCACCTTTGTTATTTGTGAAAACATCTTTCTGACTATCTTTTCCGAAAAAACAAAGTTGCCACTTGGTAGAGAGATGGTATATTTTGGAATGACACATTAATGAAATACTGTGGTTGAGCGTCAACGTAATACTGCTGCGGCAATGGCACCCAACGTGTGAAAACACCTACCTGGGGATCCAGGCGCCTCCTGTCCCCGTTGTGGGCTGGTTGTAGACGCGCCCATTGTCCGGCTTGTGAAGGGCATTGAGAGACGAGGAAGCGGTCATCTGATCAGGTGTGATGATGTACCGGCTTTGCAGACCCATCGGAAGAAGGCACACTGAAACACACACACACACACACACACACACACACACACACACACACACACACACACACACACACACAGAAATGTCATCCACCCGTTGAGTCTTCTAAGTCCTAAGAAAACTTTGGAGAGAAAAAAAATTGTTGGGAAGGACACTCAAGAGTCAATAAATAGTTCTTGTTAGCAAAGGTAATATTGTCAGACAATAAAAGACACAAACTCCCACCCCTCTCTATCTCACACACACACACACACACACACACACACAGAAACACACACATACACAAAACACACACACATACACACGCACTGCAAAAAAACGACCTGCAGTTAATGGTGGTGGCGGGCCACACAGGATGACAGGGGGGTAGGCAGTGTACCCTGCAGTGGGCGTTTCCTCCATTTACCTGGTGGGGTGGCGTGTTTCTCCAAGTGTACATGGTGGGTAGGCCAGTGGGCGTTTCTCCAGTGTACCATGGTGGGTAGGCAGTGGGTGTTTCTCCAGTGTACCATATCAATGGGTAGGCAGTGGGTGTTTCTCCAGTGTAACTCCATGGTGGGTAGGCAGTGGGGTGTTTCTCCAGTGCTACCATGGTGGGTAGGCAGTGGGGTGTTGCTCCAGTGTGTACCATGGGTGGGTAGGCAGTGGTGTTTCTCCAGTGTTACCATGGTGGGTAGGCAGTGGATTTTCAGGGGGGTACCATGGCGGGGTAGGCAGTGGGGTTTCTCCAGTGTACCATGGTGGGTAGGCAGTGGGGTTTTTTCCCAGTGTACCATGGTGGGTAGACAGTGGGTTTTTCACCTGTGTACCATGGCGGGTAGGCAGTGGGTGTTTCTCCTGTGTACCATGGTGGGTAGGCAGTGGGTTTTTCACCGGTATACCACGGGGATAAGCTGTAGTGGTCCTCCAGACATTTACATTTGTACCTGACCTGATAGTCAGAAAACAAGGTATGGGGAAATGTCTGCGTGTTATTACAGACTAACCCGGAGTCCCAATGTCCACAGACGGCATTTCTCCAGCGCTTGTAGTATACTTGATACGTGTGTGTCTCACAATCAAATCTCTGTCAGCTGACCTTGTTGGACGACAGCTGTTGTTTCTGACTGATCGTTCAGTTTCTCCAAGTCCCCATCTCCAGTGTCTGGAGTATCCTGATGATCCAGTTACCCCAACCATCTCACATGTGTAAGGCTGGGGCAGTGGGAGTGTCCTGTGTACACATGGTGGGTAGGCAGTGGGTGTTTCTCCAGTGTACCAGGGTGGGTAGGCAGTGGGTGTTTTCACCTGTGTACCATGGTGGGTGGGCAGTGGGTGTTTCTCCTGTGTACCATGGTGGGTAGGCAGTGGGTGTTTGTCCAGTGTACCATGGTGGGTAGGCAGTGGGGTGTTTCACCAGTGTGGGGTTTCTCCAACGGTGGGTAGGCAGTGGGGTGTTTCTCCAGTGTACCATGGGTGGGTAGGCAGGTGGGTGTTTCTGTGTACCATGGTGGGTAGGCAGTGGGTGTTTTCACCAGTATAGTCAGTGGGTAGGCAGTGGGCGGTCTCACTGACAATGAAATCGGGTGGGACTGACCCGTGGTTAACTTCGGGGTTAGCGGCTGTGAGGGGGTTGCACCCGAGAACGTTGAACCTGGAAGAAGCACCATTATTTTGTTAGGAGGGCAGCATATAAAGCCCATATGTAAAGATATTTACCCGCAGCAACTAACCTGTTTTTTTTTCCAGACAGCGACTATTTCACTACCAAGAATCAGGATTAATTTGTTTAAAATTAAAGATATCTTTTGTTGCACCATTCTCTAGCAAGCAATTTATCAAAATCTCTGGTGGAATCTCTGCTTGTATTCATAGTTGCATGAGATATTAGGTTCAGGTATTTAAAACAGGGTAGAAAAAAATGCCACTGAGGGAGAACCATGTTTATGATAGAGTGGATGTAGTAATTCCACTGAAGTTGGAACTACATGATCGGACGGGGGAAGGGGGGGGGGGAGGGATAATACCCCAATAAGGTAGCAGCCATGACTGATCAGGGTGGAAATAACGTCACGTGGTAGAACCTATATGATCAGGGTGGAAAATAACGGTCACAGTGTAGAACCATGTTGATCAGGGTGTGGAAATAATGTCACAGTGGGTAGAACATGTTAATCAGGGTGGGGAAATAATGTCACTGAGAAAAAAACACATTAATCAGGGCGGACATTATCCCGCTTTTGGGACCGGAAATTGAGGTTAGCAGGGGAAAATAAATGAAAGGGGGGGGGAAAACAACAAATAACGCGAAACGTTACTATGCAGTAAGTGTCAAGACGAAAACATAAAACATGTACTTCTTTAAAACGTTCGCAAGCTGCAGTATGACATAGACGGTGCGTAATATGATATGCACCCGATGTAAAAATGTTAACGACAATACATAATGTATATTTGGGGGAGGAAGTAGATATTTCAACAACTCGGATCATAGCTACTATTTTCGTGCCGTTCTCTCATATTCCATGTCCTCGCAATGGTCCACAACTACAATCATCTGTTTCAAAGGCCCAGCCGAACACATCCACTCATTTCGGCGTCCTTACTGTTGGAGACTTGACAACCGCAGCCCACAAGAAGAGATCACTTTCAGTTCATCACGAGGCAGCCCTCCACAGGAGACACTGCACACCTGTGTGGTGGTCTACTGTTATTAATAAGTGCTCGTGCTGATGCCAGTGTATGCAGCACACCTCTCATCCCGTTTCCTTAGGCATAGCTATGTCCCACGTCAGTCTCAGGCATGACCGAGAGATACAGATAGCCTGGTGTGAATGGTCAGAAACATTTGAAACAATCGCAGAGCCTCATCTATGAAAGGGAAAAAATATGAAAGTCGTCCCTACGTGGTAATTTTCACAGTCTTTCCATTTAAACTTGTACTACGCTCAGCTCAGAGAGTAAACGGCAGGTAGAGAACAAAAACGCAGCAAATAAATGTTTCAGAACGATCTCGACGACTTCAACTCCACCCCTCCCCCAACATCCCCCTGCCAACAGCCCGCAACACGAACCCACCGCAGTGGCTTTCAACACACATCTTACTTGATTTCCACGTCGCCGGCCCACGTCTAACAGGCACCAAGCGAAAACTACTGGGCGATGATGTTACGGGTTGAGATCTGAGTGCTGGGCTCCCGGCCGTCCCACCCGCGAATGACATAGCATTCCTGGGCTGTGGGCGTCGGGGCTGTCCACGTAGTCCTCAAAATGGACCCCGTCCATTGAGGGCTGCACGTGCAGCTGTGTGCGGGCCGTGAGCGGACCTGACACGAGGACTCCGGACAACCGAAAAAAAAACTAGCTGTGGGCTCCAGGAAGTCCACTTGACCCACGGGTTCTGGGCAAGTTGGAGCGCTGCAAGAAAACCAGAGGACCAGGCAGTTGAAAAAAAGGCTGAAACGTACAGTGGACGAGGCGGTGGGTTTGAAATGCTGCTGTGGCGTCTTTTAAATGTCCAGAGCACGAGGCGGTTGAGAACATGGCTGGCTGTAACGTCACGTGAAAATGTCAAGAGGACAGTGGGTGGTTTGAAACCACAGTTGTTAAAGCCATTGCATGGTTCGTTTCATTCAAAAGTCAGCTTAATGCCATTTCGTGGATTCGACACTTTTCTGCACTGGGTTTGCGTGGATGAAGTCTTCAATACATATTCAAAACTATAATATTAGTGACAAGCCGCCTTTCTCTCTCATTATTTTTATCCACAAATGAGTTGAGATAGATGAAATAGCTGCACGGCAATCTGAAAAACAACAAACCGCGCAAGTAAACTCGACGTGTTTTTGCTTTTTTGCGTGTTTACTACTATCTCTATTACTCTTCCGATCTAACGAGATGGTCCCGCCCATGTCCCTCTAACAACACCCCACCCCCTTTGCCAAACACTCACTCGCGAGGTGTCCAGATAACCTTAAAAAAGCAAGTATTGATTTTAAACACAGATTGTAGTGTTCTTGTCATCATTTTCTACGCACATTTTTACTTACTGATTTTATGACGTAGAAAATCGACATTGTTTATTCAAGTTTCCGTAAGCAACACATACAACGGTCCTCATTATTTTGTATTTCTTATTGAGGTTGTGTTAAATGCACGGGCACGATGATTTTACGTTTTAAGTAGACTTTCCCCCCCAGACAAACTGCCCATACACAAGCAAGTGGAACGTGGAGCAAGGAAAAGGCGCGAAGATGGGGAAATCACGGCTGGTCTCCAGGCGGCGTACTTGGCGCTGTAGTCTGGGGGTCAGGCGGCTCATGGCAGCTCCGTGGCCGCTGTCAGCAGAGGAGAGGGCTGTGAACTGAGGGTCTGTGATCAACCCGGTGTTGCCCAGTCCATCTTCTCCACGCAGACTGAACAGTAAACACATGGAGCACCACTTCCTGACGCTTCGTACTCAGAGACGTGATGGAACGATGATGATCGCAATGACAGCAGTCCGTGTAGTGATGATAATGATAAAGACAGTGTAACGCTCATGAGGGTATGACTACGAAAAAAGTTGATAGTGATAGTGGGGTATGTGCAATTCCCTACGGGCGCCCCGTCTCCGCCGAGGACACAGCTCTACAGAGAACAAAACAAACAAAACGGAATAACGACACACACACAACCCACACAAAACAAGAACACACACACACACACACACAACACAGCACACACACACACACACACACCACACATTTCTACAGCAACACCCCCCGTTTCCAGGTCACATCCATCACGGACCATACCATCACAACCCAAACCCGTCCCGCATAAACAATTTCCACCCTTCTCAAAGAGACAGGGACGTCACCTCACTCGGTTCCAAGGTAGGCACGACAGGTCGGCACGGCGGGGGGCGAGTAAAACGGCACGGATGGACGTGTGGTTAACCCTGGGGTGGACGTAGTGGGTAACGAAACCTCGACCAGCCCAGGAGGTAGGTGTCAGCCGAGGGCCGATACCCGACGGCCCAGGCGGGGGTGGGAACCACGCGACCAGTAGCGAGCCGTCACGATTCCTCTGCAGGGAAGTTGCGGCACCACCGAGTCGCGGGTCCTTGGGGTTTTTTGGGCCCTGAGACGAGTGCAGGCGTCGGGGCGGCGCAATGCCGATGCGTCGGTGCAGAGGGTTACGGTCTGGAAGTTTGATGCTGTCGTTGCTGTAGGGTAGGGAGGAAATGCGGCGGTCGCAACGAGTACTCGTAAGGCGAGCCTTGAGTCAGGATGCCCGACCAACCTCCATGGAACGTTCCCATGTCCAACTGCAGCCCTGATTGCCGTCCGTGGTTCTGCGAGAGGTTTCAAATACATAAACATGGTGGTTTATTGTTATTTAACATAAAACGTATGACCTAAAGACAAAGAAAACAAATTTTCAAAAGGAAGTGACTTTTTCATACAAAGAGATAGTGTGTGTGTGTGGTGTGGTGTGTGTGTGTGTGGTGTGAGTGACGTCGCGCGTGGGTGAAGGACGCACAAGAAGGTGCTGTGTGTGGGTGTGTGTGTGTGGTGTGTGTGTGTGGTGTGTGTGGTGTGTGTGTGTGTGTGGGTGCGTTGTGTGTGTGTAGAAGTTTAGCAGTATAGTAGTAGTACTTCAGGTTTACGTATGTTCACAAATGTGATATCTGCACGAAACAGAGAGAAGAGAGGGAGAGAGAGAGAGAGAGAGAGAGAGAGAGGAGAGAGAGAGAGAGAGAGAGAGAGTGAAATGGGAGAATAAATGTTATGTGAACTTTTGTAGAAATGAGACGACGTGAAGCGTTGGTGTGCGTGTGTGTGATAGATGTGTATTCGTTTTAGTAGTGTGGGAATACCATTTTTTCTATTATGTTCCCCAGGAACGTTGATACCTAAAAGGAATAATGCTAATACAAATATACAACGCACAATGCATTTGTTCTAAATGTCAAGATATGTATAAGGCGAGGTAGACGTACATGTTTTAAACGACTTTAGTACATGCTGTCACTGTTCATGAGGCGACGTATGCCTCTGAGTCGTGTGTGTGTGTGTGTGTGTGTGTGTGTGTGTGTGTGTGTGTGTGGTGTGTGTGTGTGTGTGTGTGCGTGCGGGTGTGCGGTGTGCGTGCGTGCGGGTGCGTGCGTGCGTGCGTGCGTATGCGTGCGTGTGTGTGTGTGTGTGTGGTGTGTGTGTGTGTGTGTGTGTGGTGTGTGGTGTGTGTGTGTGAAAAGAAAAGCAAAGACAGGACAGTGCAGACATCAGTGCAAACTGACTGGGGCACCCAGGCGCTGTAGTCGTTGTACAACCGGCCGTAATAGGCGGCAGTGCTGGGGCGGTAGAATGAGGATGACGTCATCTGGGAATCCTTGAACTTCTGGGCGTTTGGTGATGGTCATTGGACATTGCACACTTTCTCTGCCACACAAACGGAGAGCACACTTTGTAAATGACTCGCCTACTGATTGTGGCCTTCGTCATGTATAACTAAACGATTCTCATCCGCTGTCAACCCCGATTCGGAATCTTAAGCAAGCAGATCAAAGCGAAGGGTAGAGTGAAAAGAAAAACAGTGGGATTCTAACTGTCTAAAGGAAACATATGCTCTAAAATAAATTTAAGCAATTCTACAAAGGCGCTTCTCCACGTGGACTGGGCAGCGTGCCAAAGAAACAGCAGACATTCTGTCGTTGGAAGACTTTTCAAATCAGTTAACATCTAGTACGTTTTCTGTTTTAGAAATCCAAAGTCAAATGTTTTTGTTTCCTTTTACCCCGTGAACCTGAGACTAATTGCTCGTCTTCCGAAATCGAGTTGATAGTTGAAGATAACTGTATACCGGACTGAACGATTTAAGTACATAATAAACACTGAAACGTTCTTTTTAGAGAAGTAGATTACAATCGCAGCGCTTTTATCATAAATGTAATCCAGGGACAAGTGCCACGCACACTGAAGGTCGAAGAAAAGATGGCAATAAAGACAGAAATAAGCAAATGCGCGATTGTACATTTGCAAACAAAATAGAAAAATCCACTGCAGGAACTCATATAAATGTCCTGATTTTTCTTCTATCAGACTGGCCTGCTTGTGGTGATTGTTGTATGTACTAGACAAACTTCCTCACGGGTACGCCAAACCTTTTCAGTTAAAAAAAAAAAACTACAATGATTCTGTCTCTCAAATTGCATCAGTGGCAAAAGATCTCTAATATCTGCCAGTATCTTGTTCTGAGATAGTTGTTTTCTACTTTCAAACAAGCTCTCTGAATAGTTTGTTATTGCCTTATCGTACTCACACGTATAAACAAATATCGAATTAGACAGTACCACGGTTTCCTGGTTGGAGTTTCTCCGGTGTACCATTGCGGGTAGGCAGTGGGAGTTTCTCCAGTGTACCATGGTGGGTAGGCAGTGGGTGTTTCTTCTCCTGTAATACCACGGTGGGTAGGCAGTGGGTGTTTCACCTGTGTACCACGGTGGGTAGGCAGTGGGTGTTTTCACCTGTGTACCACGGTGTAGGCAGTGGGAGTTGCTCCAGTGTACCATGGTGGATAGACAGTGGTGTTTCACTCACCTGTGTTACCACGGTGGGTAGGCAGTGGGTGTTTCACCTGTGTACCACGGTGGGTAGGCAGTGGGTGTTTCACAGTGTCACCTGTGTACCATGGTGGGTACGCGGTAGGTGTTTCTCCAGTGTACCACGGTGGGTAGCAGTGGGGTTTCTCACCTGTATAATCAGGTGGATAAGCAGTAGGAGTTTCACACCTGTGTACCAGGAGAGGAAGGCAGTGGGTTTTTCTCCAGTGTACCATGGTGGGTAGGCAGTGGGTGTTTCTCCAGTGTACCATGGTGGATAGACAGTGGGTGTTTCTCCAGTGTACCATGGTGGGGTAGGCAGTGGGTTTTTCACCTGTGTAATCATGGTGGGTAGCAGCAGTAGGTTTTATCTACCAGGTACCATGGTGGGTAAGCAGTGGGGTGTTTCTCCAGTGTACCATGGTGGGTAGGCAGTGGGGTGTTTTCTCCAGTATACCATGGTGGGTAGGCAGTGGGTGTTTCTCCAGTGTACCATGGTGGGTAGGCAGTGGGTGTGTTTCTCCGGTGTACCATGGTGGGTAAGCATGGGTGTTTCTCCAGTATACCATGGTGGGTAGACAGTGGGTGTTTTCTCCAGTATACCATGGTGGGTAGGCAGTGGGTGTTTTCTCCAGTGTACCATGGTGGGTAGGCAGTGGGCTTCTTTCACCTGTACCTAATCAGGTGGGTAACAAGGTGGTGTTTCTCTCCAGTGTACCATGGTGGGTAGGCATTGGTGTTTCCAGTGTTACCATGGTGGGTAGGCAGTGGGTGTTTTCATCTGTGTACTTTGTACCATGGTGGGTAGGCAGTGGGTGTTTCACCAGTGTACCATGGGTGGGTAGGCATGGGGGTTTTTCACAGTGTACCACTCAGTGGTAGGCATGGGTGGTTCTCACCTGTGTATCCTGGGTGGGTTTTATCTCCCATGTGTACCATGGTGGTAGGCAGTGGGGAGTTTTCTCCAGTGTAATGGGTGGGTAGCAGTGGGTTTTTTCTCCAGTGTACCATGGAGGGTAGGCAGTGGGTGTGTTTCCCATGTGTAACCATGGTGGGTAGGCAGTGGGTATTTTGTCAGGTCCAGTGTACCATGGTGGGTAGGCAGTGGGGTTTTCCTAGTGTGTACCATGGTGGGTAAGCAGTGGGTTTCTCCCACAGTTAACATGGTGGGTAGGCAGTGGGTGTTTTCTCCAGTGTACCATGGTGGGTAGGCAGTGGGTTTTTTCTCCCTGTGTAGATCATGCTGTGGTGGGTAGGCAGTAGTTTGGAGATCTCCATGTTGTGTACCAGGGGGGTCTAGTGTACCATGGTGGGTAGGCAGTGGGTTTTTTCTCCTGTGTACCATGGGTGGGTAGGCAGAGGGTTTCACCAGTGTACCATGGTGGGTAGGCAGTGGGTGTTTTCCTTCCTGTGTACCATGGTGGGTAGGCAGTGGGTGTTTCTCACCTGTGTACCATGGTGGGTAGGCAGTGGGGTTTTTCCCTGTGTAATCAGGTGGGTAGGCAGTGGGAGGTTTTTCACCTGTGTACCATGGTGGGTAGGCAGTTGGCGTTTCTCTCCAGTGTACCATGGTGGGTAGGCAGTGGGTGTTTCACCAGTGTACCATGCATGGGTGGGTAGGCAGTGGGTGTTTCTTTTTCTCCAGTGTACCATGGTGGGTAGGCAGTGGGTGTTTTCTCCTGGTGTACCCTGGTGTGGTAGGCAGTGGGGTTGTTTCTCCAGTGTACCATGGTGGGTAGGCAGTGGGTGTTCTCCAGTGTACCATGGTGGGTAGGCAGTGGGTGTTTCACCAGTGTACCATGGTGGGTAGGCAGTGGGTGTTTCTCCAGTGTACCATGGTGGGTAGGCAGTGGGTGTTTCCTAATTTCTCCAGTGTACCATGGTGGGTAAGCAGTGGGTGTTTCCCCAGTGTACCATGGTGGGTAGGCAGTGGTTGTTTCTCCAGTGTACCATGGTGGGTACAGCAGTGGGTGTTTCACATGTACCATGGCGTGGTAGGCAGTGGGTGTTTTCTCCAGTGTACCATGGTGGGTGAGGCAGTGGGTTTCTCACCTGTGTACCATGGTGGGTAGGCAGTGGGTGTTTTGTTCCAGTGTACCCTGGTGGGTAGGCAGTGGGTGTTTCACCTGTTGTACCATGGTGGAGATTCTAGGCAGTGGGTGTTCTCCAGTGTACCATGGTGGGTAGGGCAAATGGGGTGTTTCACCTGTTTGATCAGAATGATTAACACGAGAACGCTTCCACGCTTGGGGGTTCTGATGTATCATGCGAAGAAAAAACTGAAAGGTCCGACAGAGTGATTAGTATGGTGAAATTAAATTTGAAATAAATAAAATGCAGTCCCCTCCCTCCAGTTTACATGTGATTTCTGAATGGAGGCGGACAGCACCCAACATGAACGGATTATTTAGGGCTGACAGATTTCCAAACAGAGCGCTGACAGTATTTAGGAGGTGATGAAAGCTGTCCTGATAAGTCATAAATGTTGAATTCAAAGGGGAAGAATGTCTAATCACACCGTGGGAAAATACTTATTGCCTCGCACAGAGTACGCACCATCCTCCACAAAAAAAGCGGATCTAAACGGACTTTAACCAATATACCATGGGTAGAAGCAGCCATTTTTTTTGTGTTCTTGGTTTCAATTCTCCGGGTAATTTCTCCTGGTTCGATAAGAACACACACTGTGTTTTCATGTTATGGAAGACAGGTATCGCATTGGGTCCACAATACCATATTTGTAGGGTCACGAATCTCTTTGAATACCATAAATGGTGTTTCTATTGGGTGATACTTTAGAGCAAAGAAACTAGGCAGCAATGGCGGGTTCAAGTGTTTTGGGTGGGAGAAGATGTAAGGAAAGCGGGTTATTCAGAGCTTTGTACTTTCGAGATGCTGGGCAACGTAAATTCACGTGGTCCACAGATTACAGTTTGTGCATCTGAGTTCACGCAGCTTTTGTTCTCACTGGTTTGGAGGAGGGGGATTACCTCCACTTCTTGACATAATGCATGACCATAAACGTTGGGACACAAGACCAAACTTTAAAATCCAGTTATGTTTCTGCTTGGAGTATGTTTATATCATGGGTGTCCACAGGGACATTCGTGGAGTGCGAGCATGTATGCATGTATGCGTCTGCGACAAACGCATGGTGCGGGCAGTCATGTGTGTGTCCTGGTCAACAGGTATGGTGGTGGGTGGTTGTCTGGGTGTGGGGGTTGAAAGTGTATGTGTGGGGGTTTCGGAGTCAGCACATGGTGGGTCAGTTTTCACCTGTGGTACCCATGCGCGTCCACGGTAAGTGCGTGCATTGTTCACCAGTGGTGTTTAAAGCGGTAGTCAAGTTCAGTGTGACCCATGTGACTCGACATCATGTTTAGAAAGAATGGTGGGTCAGCTGTAGTCCTCTGTTGAGGAATTATGTATAGTGGTCGGCTGAAACGTTACGCGATCACAGCACGAAACCTGAATATATATCCGGACTTGATTGAAAAAAATTATGCGGGCACTTCAATGCAAGGTTTCCATTTTGAAAAGCATTGAACAGTAATGGACTGCCTGAGGACAATTGGCGGTGTGCTATCCAGCTTGACCTGCTTGAAACACTTGGCCCTTTTAACTGTTGCTTGAACAGTTTCGTACAGCTCTTTAAAGGAAGGAGTGACCTGTCTTATCCTCGGGGGTATTTATAAGTTTCCATTTGTCCACAGACACACATGACTGGGTACGTGTGAAAACAGGTCCAGTGACCAGGTGTCTTAAAAAACGCAGAAAAAATGATAGTTTATCCAGTAGATAGTATAGAGGCTATTTGGACATGTTAAATAGCACGAAGTGAAAAGAAAGTTCCTCCATGAGGATGTGCTACTGAGAGTGTTTGTGGAGGAGAGAGAGAGAGATACTGAGAGAGATTTCGGAAGTGTATCTCGATGGTGGGTACACACATGATGGGGTCCAGTTGTGAATCCATGGTGGAAAGGGAAGTGGGTGTTTTCATTAGTGTACCATGGTGGGTAGGCAGTTGGATTAATCACCAGTGACCATGGTTGGTAGGCAGTGGGTTTTCATAGTATGCGCAGTGTAGTGGGACGTATAGGTCAGCCGTTGGGTACGTATCTCCAGTGTTACAATGTGGTGGGTAGGCAGTGGGTGTTTTCTCCAGTGTACCATGGTGGGTAGGCGTGGGTTTTCTCCAGTGTGGTTGGTGGGTAGGCAGTCTCCAAGTGTACCATGGTGGGTAGGCAACTGGGGGTGTTTCTCCCTGTGTACCATTGGTGGGTAGGCAGTGGGTGGGTGTTTCACCAGTGGGTAGGCAGTGGGGGTGTTTTCGCCAGTGTACCATGGTGGGTAGGCAGTGTGGGTTTTTCTCCAGTTGTACCATGGTGGTTAGGGTAGGCAGTCTCCAGGTTTGTGCCAGTGTCACCTGTTGTAGACATGGGTGTGGGTAAGGTCTGTGGGTTTTCTCACCTGCTGTAATCAGGTGGGTAGGCAGTGGGTGTTTCTCCAGTGTACCATGGTGGGTAAGCAGTGGGTGTTTCTCCAGTGTTACCATGGTGGGTAGGCAGTGGGTGTTTTCCAACCAGTGTACCATGGTGGGTAGGCAGTGGGTGTTTCACCTGTGTACCATGGTGGGTAGGCAGTGGGGTGTTTCTCACCTGTGTACCATGGTGGGTAGGCAGTGGGTGTTTCACCAGTGTACCATGGTGGGTAGGCGGAGGGTGTTTCTCAGTGTACCATGGTGGATAGGCAGTGGGTTTCTGTCCAGTGTACCATCGGGTGGGTAGGCAGTGGGTGTTTCACCAGTGTGTACCATGGTGGGTAGGCAGTGGGTGTTTCTCCAGTGTACCATGGTGGGTAGGCAGTGGGTTTTTCACCAGTGTACCATGGAGGGTAGGGTAGTGGGTGTTTCTCCAGTGTACCATGGTGGGTAGGCAGTGGGGTGTTTCACCAGTGTACCAGGTGGGTAGGCAGTGGGTGTTTCTCCAGTGTACCATGGTGGGTAGGCAGTGGGTGTTTCTCCAGTGTACCATGGTGGGTAGGCAGTGGGGTGTTTCACCAGTGTACCATGGTGGGTAGGCAGTGGGTGGGTGTCTCTCAGTGTACCATGGTGGGTAGGCAGTGGGTGTTGTCACCTGTGTACCATGGTGGTAGGCAGTGGGTTTCTCACCTGTGTACCAGGTGGGTAGGCAGTGGGTGTTTCTCCTGTGTACCATGGGGGGTAGGCAGTGGGTGTTTCTCCGGTGTACCATGGTGGGTAGGCAGTTGGTGTTTCTCCAGTGTACCATGGGGGGGTAGGCAGTGGGGTGTTTCACCGGTGTACCATGGTGGGTAGGCAGTGGGTTTCTCACCTGTGTAATCATGGGGGGTAGGCAGTGGGTGTCCCCTACCAGTGTACCCATGTGGGTATGCAGTGGGGTGTTTCGCCAGTGTGTACCATGGTGGGTAGGCAGTGGGTGTTTCGTCCTGTGTACCATGGTGGGTAGGCAGTTGGTTTTTTCCGGTGTGTACCATGGGGGGTAGGCAGTGGGTGTTTCACCTGTGTACCATGGTGGGTAGGCAGTGGGGGTTTCACCTGTGTAACCAGGTGGGTAGGCAGTGGGTGTTTTCTCCCGTGTACCATGGGGGGTATGCAGTGGTGTTTCGCCTGTGTACCCATGGTGGGTAGGCAGTGGTGTTTTCTCCGGTGTACCATGGTGGGTAGGCAGTGGGTGTTTCACCTGTATACCATGGTGGATAGGCGGTAGGCTTTTCACCTGTGTAATCATGGTGGATAGGCAGTGGGAGTTTTCACCAGTGTACCACGGTGGGTAAGCAGTAGGTTTTTCTCCAGTGTACCATGGTGGGTAGGCTGTGGGTGTTTCTCCAGTGTACCATGGTGGGTAGGCAGTGGGTGTTTCTCCAGTGTACCATGGTGGGTAGGCAGTGGGTGTTTCTCCAGTGTACCATGGTGGGTAGGCAGTGGGTGTTTCTCCAGTGTACCATGGTGGATAGGCAGTAGGTGTTTCGCCAGTGTACCATGGTGGGTAGGCAGTGGGTGTTTCTCCAGTGTACCATGGTGGGTAGGCAGTGGGTGTTTCTTTTTGTCCTTCCACTCCAAGGGTTGGATCCTGATAAACTGAGCGGTGATTTCTCTGTTGAAATGAAGCCTCACCGGCGTCGAGTTGTCGACGTGGCTTCAAACACCGTGGTGGAGGCACCGTCCTGCTGATACTGGGTGTACTGCTTCCCCATCCTGACTCAGCGCCACCGTGAACTTGGTTTACCCAGAACGGCTGCTGGGCGTGTCCTTGGGTCATGACGCCTGTGACCTGTTCTGGCCGTCCCCAGGTCAATCTGCAGCCACTGGCTGTATCCATGAACCTGTGATAAAAGCACAGACACCACACAGGGCTTTATTTACCTTCGTTTGCCTTGTGGGAGAACTCCCATGTCTTTGGTTTGCATAAGTTCGTTTTTCTGTTTGCAGTTTATCACATACCAGCTGTTTTCTTATTGCAGTTCCGCGACTAGGCAGCGAAACGTTTACCTTTTGTCCAGAGTGGGCAGTACCTGATATTATGCCTTGCGCGCGCGCGCGTGTGTGTGTGTGTGTGTGTGTGTGTGTGTGTGTGTGTGTGTGTGTGTGTGTGTGTGTGTGTGCTCTCTTGCAATGTGTGTGTGTGTTGTGTGTGATGGGTAAATGTTACTCATTACATTTGGGTGGGGGGGGGGGGCACAGCTTAGTCATACCAGCCGCAGGAATGTAATCAATTTAGCTACCACATCATTGGAGATTTTCGTGTTTGTTGCTCACATATCTTACCTCTGGTTGCTACTTTTTCAAGACTAACTCAGAGAGAGAGAGAGAGAGAGAGAGAAGAGAGAGAGAGAGAGAGAGAGAGAGAGAGGGGGGGAGGGTGCACAGCCCACTGGGCATCCACGCAGACTGTCCATTCAACCTCCCTTTGTAGGCTTCGTGCGAAGCATCGTACACAGAAGTCGCTGACAACTGGTCACGTGGTCACGTGGTTGGTTGGACTGACGGTTCAAGTAGGACGAAATCCCCTGGTTCACTCCCAGCAAGTCGTCACACACTTGGAAAACAAAAAAACATAATAACATTTCCCTATACTTTTTCCACAACGAAAACTTGTTTTAACAACTATACAAGCAGCACATAATGTTCCATTATTATTGGCGCTCATTCTCTGTGTCTTTTTTAAGGCGTAATCCCCATGCCGCTCATTCGTACTTTCCCACAAACACTCACATCCCAGTCTGTCCTGTCTCAGCCCCAGCAATGCAGTCTTTAGACAGCAACCAGTATCAAGCCGTAGAGAGAAAACTCACCACAGGAGACACTGCACTGCTGCCGAGTCAACCCCGGTTGTCAATGGCGCCTGTTCTGATCCAACATACACAGGAGACCACAAACTAAGGCCTCTACTCACGGTACAGGAAGTTGTGAGTCGTGGTGACGGTGTGAGTGAGCATTAGGTCAGGAAGTCGTTACCACTTCTGTCAAACGACCGTACCCATCAACTTGCCGATACCGACGAGTTTGACAAGCACACACTGCATGCAACTGGGAAATCAGAACTGAGGTCATTACTACTGCAGACCACAATGGGGCAACATACTTTGAGACTGAAGTTGAGAGGGTGGTGTAGATGATGCAGTGGAGTTCTCTTCAGGTCATAGACTGCACGAGAAGGCTGCACTGTACGCTTCCTTTCATAACTGATCCCAGTGAAATATATGGCACATGACTGTGTTAGCGATGTTGAATTTCAGAATTCTTGCACTGTACACTTCCTTTCATAACTGATCCCAGTGAAATATATGGGAACATGACTGTGTTAGCGATGTTGATTTTCAGAATTCTTGCACTGTACGCTTCCTTTCATCACTGTGTTATATTGTCTACACTCTTGCATGTTGCAATGCAGAATAAAAGTAAATTTGTACCACGAAGTAATATGACATTGTGATGAAAGAAGCCCCCTTATAAGCTGTCCTTAAGCAATACTATCTGAGCCCTTGAGCATCCGCTTAAAAAGTAACATAGCATTTGAGTGACTATGTAAAAAGCAGACAACGTACGGAAAAGTGCGAAGAACACATAATGTCTAGGATTCTCTTACGCTCGAATATAGAAGTTTATTACAAAAAGTGTTTCAGACGTGCGAACATGCCTGCGTCATGCGTGCGTGAGTGAGTGCGTGCGTGCGTCTTAACGTGCGTGCATGCGCACGCGCGCGCGCGTGTGTGTTTAAGTGTGTGTGCGTGCGTGTGTGTGTGTTTGTGTGTGTAGGGTGTGTTGTGTACACGTGCAGTCGTGTGAGAGAGAGAGAGAGAGAGAGAGCGAGAGGAGAGAGAGGGAGGGAGAGAGAGAGAGAGAGAGACAGAGAGAGAGAGAGAGGAGAGAGAGGAGAGAGAGAGAGAGAGTTTGGAGAGGAGAGACAGAGACACGGAAAGAACGAGAAAGAGAAGAGAGAGAGAGAGAGAGAGAGAGCGAGGAGACAGAGAGAGAGAGAGAGAGAGAGAGAGAGAGAGAGACAGAAGACAGACAGACAGAGAGAGAGAGAGAGAGAGGGGGGAGGAGAGGGAGAGAGATGGCAGGGATAGATGAGGTGAAAAGGCAGCAGTGGCGCTTCGGAAAGGGCAGACCAGAGAAGTGAAGAGCAGACCGACCTTTCCTGGTGACGACAGGTCCAGTAGTCTGGGCGGCAGGGGTGGGACTCACAGCTGCAATGCAACAGACCAAAGTTGGTACCGATGTTAGAGAGCTTTTCCGCCAAACAATCACATTCAGCAGAACCGAACAGTTCTTGAAGCACAATGTGCATCAGCAGAACAAAACGATCAATGTACGAAATGCATCCAACCCTTACCATACAGGTGCCCCATTCCCTGCCTCTCCCAACTATTAAATAAAAGCAGAAGGAAACTCAAATGTGAATGATTAGCCACAGTAAAGTTAGCAGGGTTGAGAATTTGAAAAAAAAGTACCTAAAGGCACAGGAAAAAAAAACGCCAAAAATCCTGCTACATATCTTCATTTACACACACACACACACACACAACACACACACACACACACACACACACCACACACACACACACACACACACACACATACACACACACACACACATATATATATATATATATGTATATATATATATATATATATATATATATATAGAGAGAGAGAGAGGAGAGAGAGAGAGAGAGAGAGAGAATAAATGAAACAGACACTAACTGTTGCCGTAGCAGTCGCAATAAAACCGGACACCGTAGTCGGCACACATGCCATCTGTCTGGTCCTTGTCATAGCACGTGAGACCCGTGTCTTTATCGCAGGTCACCTTTTCCCCAGTCTGCTCTGCTCGCACGCCGGTGCTGAGGTCAACACACTCGATGGTGACGATGCTGGAGTTGTTGCAGAAAACGCGCTACCTGACGTAGCCTCTCAAAGGTCTCCAAGTCTCCACCGTCTGGCCCTCCCGGTGTGTTGGCGTTGTAGTAGGGGGTCCATCCGTGGGTACACTCGAAGCCCATCTCGTTGGGCTTGAGGGTAAGTGGGGTGGCGAACGGCTTTTGTAGGGGGGGGTAGGGGTGGGGAGTGAAGGTGTGACGCCAGGGGGCAGGGCGGACGTTGGTTGTGGGGCACCTGCAGAAGTATGTCACATGTTTGTCTGAGACAGGGGGTGGATTTACAGTGACATGTGAGGGGTTCGTTTGAAAAAAGTCTGTTCCTGAAAATGTGCGTTTGTCCTATATGTGTGATGGGCTCGTTTGAAAAAGTCTGTTCCTGAAAACGTGCGTTTGTCGTATATGTGATGGGTACGTTTGAAAAAGTCTGTTCTGAAAATGTGCGTTTGTCCTATATGTGATGGGTTCGTTTGAAAAGTGTGTTCCTGAAAATGTGCGTTTGCCCTATATTGTAATTTGTTTCATCTGGCAGCTGGCACGTGTCGGCAGGTGAAAGGTCTGCATGAATAACTTATCCAGATAGGTGTCAGGCACACTTGATGAGATAGATTATTTACTTGTCCCTATTTGTCCCGTTTCTACATCATGGCAAAATAATGATTTTCATTGAAAGGAAAAGCTCAATGCAAGTACATTTCGAAACCTGCCAACAAGCATTCGTTCATGTGACAGAACCTACTCATTCTCGTAATAATTATGGTATTGTTCCCGTCTTTCTTTGTTTATTGACGGGACCGCAGCCACATCATACTTTGTAAAGTGAGGACATCTTTTGTCAAATGAAGATAAAATAGTATCTTGACTCTTGACTCTTAACACTCACTCACACACAACACACACACACACACACACACACACACACAACACACACACACACACACACACACAAACACACACACACACCTGTACACGCACACACACCATTGAATGAATCACTCTGTCCCTATCTCTCTCTCTGTATATACCTATCTATTTGTCTGTCTGTCTATCCATATATGTACTTCCGAGTTAAAGCCATATTACCTACAATTGCTTTCGATTAAACCTATAATAACCAAAACACAAACACTGCAGCGTACTCACATGCGCAATAGAAACGGATCTCGTAGTCCTGGCAAACCTGGTGACATCATTCTGACAGCTCAGCCCCTGATTGCTGCAGGTGACTAGCTGTCCAGTGGACCGGTAGTCCTTCAGCGTGGACGCCACGCGGCACTCAGAGCTCAGCACCTTGTAGCACGTGGTCGGGTACCCAGGTAGCTCGGTGAGCTTTTCAAGTCGCCGTCCCTGCCATCCGCTTCGTTGTCGGTAGTTTGCACGGAAACGGTACTAGGGGAGTGGTTGTTGATGCCACACTGTCCACCCTTCCACACAGTCGTAGTACGGAGGGACCGTGCCCGTAGCGGACGGTGTAGCACCAGAGTGTCCAGGAGAATGCATGTATGGGGTGTGTCCGGTGTAGTTGGGTGGGTAGGCAGTGGGCGTTTCTCCAGTGTACCACGGTGGGTAGCCGTGGGTGTTTCTCCAGTGTACCATGGTGGGTAGGCAGTGGGTGTTTCTCCGGTGTACCATGGTGGGTAGGCAGTGGGGGTGTTTCTCCAGTGTACCATGGCGGGTAGGCGGTGGGTGTTTCTCCAGTATACCATGGTGGGTAGCAGTGGGTGTTTCTCCGGTGTACCACGGTGGGTAGGCAGTGGGTTTTTTTCTCCTGTGTACCATGGTGGGTAGGCAGTGGGGTGTTTCTCCAGTGTACCATGGTGGGTAGGCAGTGGGTTTCTCACCTGTGTAATCAGGTGGGTAGGCAGTGGGTGTATTACCAGTGTACCATGGTGGGTGTGCAGTGGGTGTTTCTCCTGTGTATCACATGGTGGGTAGGCAGTGGGTGTTTTCACCGGTGTACCATGGTGGGTAGGCAGTGGGTTTCTCACCTGTGTAATCAGGTGGGTAGGCAGTGGGTGTTTTCACCAGTGTACCATGGTGGGTAGGCAGTGGGTGTTTCTCCAGTGTACCAAGGTGGGTAGGCAGTGGGTGTTTCTCCAGTGTACCACGGTGGGTAGGCCGTGGGTTTTTCGCCTGTATAATCAGGTGGGTAGGCAGTGGGTGTTTCTCCAGTGTACCATGGTGGGTAGGCAGTGGGTGTTTGTCCAGTATACGCATGGTGGATAGACAGTGGGTGTTTCACCTGTATAATCAGGTGGGAGGCAGTGGGTGTTGGGTACAGTGGGTGTACACCACGGTTGGTAGGCAGTGGGGGTTTCACCAGTGACCATGGTGGGTAGGCCAGTGGGTGTTTCTCCAGTTCCAGTGG
>JADBJO010021841.1:0-5000 GCA_016801955.1 Conus betulinus
GAGAGAGGGTGAAATTGAGATTCTGCAGGGGACGCAACAAACACTCGTCACGACCCCTGCATGTTTTGTCTTTTTTTTTTTTAGTTTTGATCTAAAGTAAGATTTTTTTTTTCTATCGTAACGAGCCGCTTTTCAAATTCGTGACGGTCCTGAATTTCCTGAGAGATTTATAAAAACGCCTCTTCTATCTCAGGTCTCTTTTTCAGTCGGATAGACGACGACTGGTCTGGGGCCGGAGAACGCTACATTCAGAATTGATATCTAAAAAGAACGTGAGAGTCAATGTAAAACCCATTGGTTTAGCTATTGGGATATTTACATTTCCCAGAAAGACAGTTTCTGTTCCATTGCAACGCATATTGTTCACAACTCGTAGTTTAGTTTAAAATAAAATATCAACAAGATAACATGAAACAAGCAAACAGACCAACAAACAAACAAACATAAAAGCACCAAATGAAACAAACGAACGAACAAACAAACAATCAAATAAAACAAACGACCGAACACACAAACAAGACGGTAGGTGACATGACATGCGAGAGAAGCCTCCCTTATATGGCTTCTGTTGTTTAATGCTTTTGTTATTGTTTTCAATATATCTGTATGGAATGTACCTGAATACCTTGTAAACGCTATAGCAAGTCGTTATGATGTGCATGCTACAGGTAAAAAGAGAGAGAAGAAGAAAAAAAACTTCTCGCCAACGTGAATCTTAATCTCCTAAATGTAAATGTGGCTTCATTTGGTTGCGTCGAGATGGTCTTTAACATTAATGAGGGTTTTATGTCATTTGCACCAGTGAGTGGTAGGTTGCAGATGGACATACTTGAACTGATTATGTCCAGAACAATAATAAAAGTTGAACATTCACAGGAATGTGTCTAAGATTCATGAGGTTACAATATCTGATGGTGATTTTCATTTGTACAATTTTTGACATGATATGTACAGAAACATTAAAAGAAAAAGAAGAGTGCAAAAAAAAAAAAAAAAAAAAAAAAAAAAAAGAAGAAAGAAAAAAGAAAAAGAGGAAAGAAAATATGAAAAACATGTGGACACAGTAAAAAAAACAATCTCACGCTGATGACGGCCATCTGATTTCTGTACCATTATTTCAGATGAGACACATTCGACAGACTGATTTGCTTTTTTTTTTTTTTTTCTACGCAGACAATCACAAGAAACCGAAAGACATTTCGTTCTTTGTTGTGCAGGTCTCATGAAACAGGGGGGAAAACGCATTAAGCCATGATTGTACGGACAGCCATTTCTGCCTTAATTGAGTCTTCTGCTAACATCGGTCCTAATGAAGTGGTAAAGAAACCTTTCTCTCTTCTTTCCTAAGGAGCCTTTGAAAACAGAGAGATTGTCAGCTCTCTGAGAACGGTTAAAGTACATTGTTTTTTTGTTCAAGAACCTAATTTCATTTCGCATTATATACCTTATATGTCCACATGCCCTTTCATTGCATGCAATGACATGAAATTGAATTGTCAGATGTTGAATCTGCGTTTGAATCTCTCTCTCTCTCTCGCTCTCTCTCCTCTCTCTCTCTCTCTCTCTCTCTCTCTCTCTCTCTCTCTCTCTCTCACAGTGCGCTACATTTTTTAGGTCTTTTTTTTTTTTTTCCGCCTCTTAAATGCCAGAAAAAACGACAGCTTTTACGATCCAAAGATAGCCTAAGGGTCCGATTTTATTAACACGAATCATTTGTATAGCGAAACATTGACACATTCTGGTAATACCTTATACTTAATATCTTTGATTTTTGCTGAATCAATAGTAGCTAAATTCATATCAAAACGTTCTACTCCAGGATAGAATTATACCGCTGAATATGTAGACTGCCTCAAAGAAACTGACTTACATGTTTACACTCATAAAGCACTAACTTCAAACACATTAAGCTGCGCCATTCCCACCATTTTGAATCCATCCAGATTCAAGTGAGATAAGAATCGCAAGAAAATCTGCAAAGTCTGTTCTGAACAATGTTTTTGTTATAAAGGCTATCCGACATTCTACAAACCTACTTTCTAACATGGAAATATCATTAACGTTTATGCACAAACTTCACAATGCTCTAAGTTATCTAGACGAACATATTCTCACTGGTTGGTTTGACACAGATAACAAAATTCTAAGAATTGTAGCCCCAGCTATTCCTGAAACACGCACTTTTATGTACAAACTGTGCACAACTACAAGCCTGTTTCCAAAAGCTTTCGGAACTGCTAAAGTCATACCAATCTATGAATCATGTACGACCATTACAGACCTATCTCTGTTTCGCGTACTGTGGCAAATCCTTTAGAGAATACATAAGAAAATGCCTACTCAGTATATTGAGATATGTAGTTAGTTTGATTCGAAACGTCTGGCTTTAGAAAACACCACTCTTGCCACACAGCACTGTCGAGTCTAACTGATAAATGGCTACTTCTAATAACAATAGAAGATTTGTAGTGTTCTCTCTGCAGACATCGCTAAGGCTTTTGAAATGATTGATCATGCTCCCTTGAAAACAAATTCCTTTACAAACACTATCAAGTACAAGTTTAGAACTAATGTCATCGTCTTTTTTTGTTCTTCTTTTCTTAAACTGATATCAGTTTAACCAATTTTAAATGTCATTAATAGCGAACCGCCAAGAAAACGTAGACAAACGAGTCACAAGACAAAACACGACGCGTTTCGACCACTTAGGTCTTCTTCAGGCAAGATAGAAAGCACTCAGAAAAACGAAAATAAACGAGCAATCACTTATTTTCATTCACTTCAGCGCAAGAGGAACGTTGTTTACAGCAATGGACATGAATCTTATCGTTTAGTTTTTCAATGTACCCCAGCGTTTACAGCAGGACTGTGTCCTTACAACAGTCCCAAATAAATCATTTTGCCTTGATGTTTTGGCATTTTGGTTGATTAATCCCAAACACATGTACCGTAATTAATGCACTGAGTACATAATCCTTCACACACACACAAAAGCTGAAAAAAGAAAAACTGACTTCTGTACTGAACCAGAGCAACGCACTCTCCCCACTTGATGATTGAATGAATGCATGCCATAGTACCTCTGTCAACAAGAACAACAAGAACACGAACAACAACAACAACATCATTACACACAACGAGAATAATGATAATAATAATAATAATAATAATAATAATATAATAACTAGAGGGCTTATGTTTGCCTTGGAGCAAACATGGAGGATTCCCCCTTAACACACACACACACACACACACACACACACACACACACACACGCGCGCGCGCGCGCGCGCGCGCGCTTATGGTTTGCACTTCCGGTTCGTTATTATAACGTATATGTTGCAAATATAATGTTATGTAAGTGTTCTGAATATCATTCCGGTCTGTCCAACCGTTTCGGAGTTATTCAAGTTTCCAATTTGGCCGTTTTGGCCGTTTTTGGCCATATCTCGGCAAAAAAAACGGTCAATTCTTTTAAAAAATGCCATTTGCACATGCCCACATGCCCTGCAACTTTCCCGAAAATTTCAACACGATTGGATGAAAAAATGGTGAGAGAAAGAAAAACAAAAAAGAAAAAATTTTACAATAACAATAGTATTCCCCCAGAGAGGCCTTATGTTTGCCTTAGAGCAAACATGGGAATTCCCCCTTCAAATCACTTTATGAAACTTGTCTATCTATGTTCACCGTTGAAAATTACATCTATCCACCATTACTGGTAAACGTTGATGCATATTTACCAAATAACGGTTTTTAACTCTCAAATGTGAAAATTTACTGTATGAAAACTAATGTTTTCATGTTCAACGCTCAAAGTTACATCTAGCCACTAATTTTGGTCACAATTGATTCTTATTTGCAAAATAACGGTTTTTTTAGATCTCGGATATCAAAATTGCCCTCGTAGACTTAAATATTCATGTTCAGCGTTCAAAGTAACATCTAATCAGCAAGTTTTGTTAAGATTGATGCATATTTGAAAAAAAATAACGCTTTTTAACGTTTTTTTTTCTTTTTACTGTCGAAGTGTTTTGTAACACAGATACTCTTATTCAGCATATCAAATTACATACATCCACCAATTTTGGTTGAGACAGCTTCAAAAATGAAAAATAACAGTTTTTAAACGTTTTTTTTAACTGTCGAAGTGTTTTGCAACGTAGATTTTTTTTAATTAGCATATCAAACTGCATAAGCAACCAAAATTTGGTTTCTGTTACTCTGTTAGTCTTTGAGCTATTAATATTCAAATTTCGCCTTTTACAGCGTACCTAAATTTGCATAAATTTAAATAACTGCCAAACCCTTTAAGATATCAATACCAAACTCCTTTCTGCACTGGGCCATAGCTACAGGCACATTTTCCGTAGATTAGTTTTGTGACGTCATTTCCAGTTTTTGCTATTCTGTGAAACAACTGAAATTGACCAGTGACACTGTCAGGCGCTTCCGATTTGCACTTCCGGTTCGTTATTATAAAGTACATGTTGCAAAGATAGTGTTATATAAGTGTTCTGAATATCATTACGATCTGTCCAACCGTTTCTGAGTTTATTCAAGTTTCAAATTTGGCCGTTTTTGGCCGTTTTTTGGCCATATCTCGCCAAAAAACGATCAATTCATTTAAAAATTGCCATTTGCACATGCCCACAATGCCCTGCAACTTTCCTGAAAATTTCAACACGATTGGATGAAAAATAGGTAAGAAAAGAAAAAGAAGAGAAAAAAGAAAAATATAATGTTTACAAAAACAATAGTCTTCCCCCAGAGTGGGGGACTCCTAATAATAAACAACGAAGGAAATAAAAAAAAAGAGAGTAAAATGGGGAAAACAGAAAGCGTTTGTGCGTTTAAAAGCGAGATGACTGTAGGCGGAAAACAATTTTGTGATAAAAACTACTATACCGCCTATTACTATGCCATATACTATACAAAGCGTCCTGTAATTTGTTTATTTCTTTCAATTGACATCCTAGTAAGTTTGTTTTTCATTTCAC
>JADBJO010021841.1:15000-17500 GCA_016801955.1 Conus betulinus
ATTCCTGCTCCCTCTGTTTCCTGCCTCAAGCTTTCTTTGATACGTGTATGCTAGAGAGGCAAGATTCTTTTTCCTCTGTCTCATACTTCCAGCCCCACTAATGACAAAACGCCCAGAGGATTATTCTGCCTCCCCTTTACACATCCAAACCAGACTGTGTACCTTCACTTCCTGAACGGCGACAGTCTTAACAGACCAATCCCTATGACGCCGTCTTGAGGAAACCAGTCAGAGTAGACACCGCACGGATGCAGAAACCTTTCAGTGGTATCCCAGTGCTGCATTTGTTCTGATCCAACCTTTGCGGAAACAGTTCCTACTGAAGTGCCCTTTGACGACGACAGGTACTCTCACCCATGGTTGCCAGAGTGAGTTAGCAGCGTCTATCTCCAGAAGGGTGCCACCATGTCTGTTCAGTGACAAATCCCCATCCACTCCACGTATGAGATCTCGTTCGTCATAGTATTCTGGAGAATGCTGGTGTGTGTGTGTGTGTGTGTGTGTGTGTGTGTGTGTGTGTGTGTGTGTGTGTGTATACATATATATATATATATATATATATATATATATATATATATAACCCTTCTTCTTAGGGCGTGTTGGATGGGAAAAGAATCAATCTGTTAGGTAGATACAGAGATTGTTGAGACAGTGTATGTGAGCATGTGTGTTATTGGGAGCGGGTCAGTGTGTTTTTGTGTGTGTGGTTGGGGGGGGGGGGGGGAGTGGGGTTGGGGGTAGGGTGGGATGAGGGGGTTGCTATGAGGATGGGAGAGGTACTGTGACCCGTTCAATCATCACTACCGTCCTCCTTCTCCCTCGTTTCCTGGCGGTCGTATTTCTTGATGAACGAAAGAGGCCATGTAGTCGCTCACCCCGGAAAGAAACAACGGCACTCCCAATTCTTTTTCCATGTGCGCTATTGCTTCTGACAGTGTGTTTTCTGTTTTGCTTTCATCTTCTTTTGTTTGTTTGTTTGTTTGTTTGCTTGTTTTTTTGTTTTGTTTTGTTCACACATAAAAGGGGCGGATCATGTCATGCAGAATGGTGCCAGAGACCATTTTGTTTTTGACCTGACAATTCCTTGATCATTTAGCTTTTAAACCGCACACCATGGATCAGTATACTCTGCACTTTGAATTCTTAGATGCGTTGTGTGATTGTTTGGGGGTTACTGTCAGACAGCTTCGAATGCTTAAAAGGACTGTAAGTCTTTTTTGGTGACAGAACAGTAACAACAACTACAAAACCAACAACATGAACGACAACGACGACGACGATGACGATGACAAGAACAGGAACAACAACAACAACAACATCACAACAACAACTACAAACAAACAAACAACAAACAACACACACACACACACACACACACACACACACACACACACACACCACACACACACCACATACACACACACAAACTAAAAAAAAAGGTAAAAAGAAACAAGAAAGACACTTCTTGTTCTGTGCTACTCATCAACTTCTGCGTGTGACCATATTCAAACTGAAATCTCAATGTCAGTCTTAAAGTTAACAGGTGCCTGTACATTTTTCTTCTGCCTCTGATGCTGTGTGCAGGTGCCAGTTGGGGTACACGGAACTTGCTTTTTTTCAGGAAGTAAAGACGGCTAGCATGACACGGGCAGCGCTGAAGTGGTCACCTCAGAACCAGGGCAGGGACAAGTCTTACCACGGTACCATGTTCTCCAGCGAATTTATAGGTACTCGGGAAGGAAATCAAGTCTCTTTTTACCCTCTCTCCAGGGATTTCTACTTGTGCTCTTCTCATGCGTACTTCGTCTATTGTGTGAATGAGTTAGAAGAATAAATGTTGGATACATTTGGAAGGACACTTTTCATAAAGTCTCTTAGTTGGGTTCGCTGTGAACATCATGAAGTGAATTTTAGAAGGAAAGCGTCACGTGTGTGTGTGTGTGTGTGTGTGTGTGTGTGTGTGTGTGTGTGTGTGTGTGTGCGTGCGTGCGTGCGTGCGTGCGTGCGTGCGTGCGTGCGTGCGTGTGTGTGTGTGTGTGTGTGTGTGTGTGTGTGTTACTCCCTTGCGCGCTCGCGGACACACAAGGATGTGGTATTTTTGCAAGCCTGGAACCGCCTGTTTAAAATTTCCCTGTTTCTTCTTGTATGCCTCTTGTCTGGACGTGTGCTAGATAAATGGGTACAGCAAGCAAGTTAGTCTAGAGTCATGTGCCTGGAATTGATCCCAGTAGGACTAAACGCAACATTTCTTGTTTATCATACGCTGTTGAACTTGTACCGACTGCCTTCCCTGAGACTGCGCTTCGAAAAAACAAACAAACAAAAACAACACACACAACAAATACCAATACCGCTATAATCAGATTGCTAGCGCTCTCAATTCCAGATTCCATTATTATGTACATTCACGACTGCCCCGTTGCCCAGCGAATGAAAGATAGTGTATAGTCTGATTTCAGTAGCTTATTATAGATGGCTCAGACACTCTGACAATATTAGT
>JADBJO010021841.1:27500-28876 GCA_016801955.1 Conus betulinus
GACGCCACCGCACACAGAATCAAAAAACTGAAACCAGCCAAATGTAACCATAAGCGACATACATAATATCAGAGGAAAAGGTATTAGTCGTCGTATACGTTGTGCCCTTGTTCAGAGAAGACAATGGCTCCAAAAAGGATTTTGTTTGTATTGCCTTTTTCTTCCTCTGACTCCCATTTCTTTAAGCATTATTTAACCTACAACACAAAACATTCATTTGTTAATTAAAAGAGACAGAGAGAGAGAGAGAGAGGGAGAGGAAGAGACGGCGAGGCAGAGAGAGGGACCCGATTCGAGCCGAGAGGGCGACGTGAGAGACGATGCGCTTGCTGGGGGATGACGAGAGAGACTGATGATGGAGAGCGAGAGGGGAGGAGGGAAACCAGAATTATAGAGTTAAAAGCTCTCGCTTTCAAAAAGAACAACAAAAAAAAATAAAGGAGGGGTGGAGGGTTGGATGAGCAAACTGTTTAAATCTTTGTGCATTTCAAGATGAACGTTTATGACACAGGAACGTGCAAACAGATTGGAAGTGATAATTATGGTATCTTCTGCGCGGCGCCTCTTTTCTCGCCTGAAAAAGCCCAGGTAATTTCTTAAGCATTTCTAAAAAGAGTGTGACCCAGAAGTTTAGGCAAAATCGCCTCTTTATGGCCAATCACCACTTTATCTTGACGTTTTGATGCGACGACATTGAAACACTAAACGTATCCAAACAACACTTCACAATTTGTGGTTTCCGTTACCGATTCGATTGTTTCTCCGAATAGTTTACTTGCAGGAGCGCTTCCAGCACTACTTTTACGGTATCTCTTTCTGATAAGCACTTTGTTATCGGACACCAATAACACACGGGGAAATGTGTCTTGGGTTCTTATTTGCTTTGCAGGCAGTCTTTGTTATATAGGAAGAGCTTTTCAGTCACCGAGAACTCAGAAGGTTGAACAAGGCCAAAAAGGCATTCAAGTCGTGGGTTTCAGATTGCGGAGAGGAGAGAGAGAGAGGAGAGAGAGAGAGAGAGGAAGGACGAAGGAGAAGATGAGAGAGAGAGAGGAGAGAGAGAGAGAGAGTGGTGTGCGTGCGAGTGTGTGTGTGTGTGTGTTGTTTGTGTGTGGTGTGTGTGTGTGTGTGTGGTGTGTGTTGTGTTTGAAGTACGTGCGTGAATGCATGCGTGCGTCGCGTGAGTTCGGAGTTGTGTGTGTGTTGGGTGTGTGGGTGTGTGTGTGAGAGGAGAGAGAGAGAAATGAGAGGAGAGAAGAAGAAGAGAGAGGAGACAGAGATATGAGAGAGAGAACCGAGGGTGTTTATGTGGTGATGTGTGTGGTGTGTGTGCTGAGTGAGTCCTGGAGTGCGCTGTGAGTGTGTGTGTGTGTGTG
>JADBJO010021842.1:0-5000 GCA_016801955.1 Conus betulinus
GTTCTGGAAAATACACGTGGCCATCAAGTATGCAGACATCCGGATTTTCATTTTTGCATATCGTTGCATGAGGAAAGAAGATGCTGTGTTGTGAAACTTTCAACTGCTCCGCAGGTGCAATTCCAAATTTTGCAAAATTTGCACGAAAGCGTTTAGCTTAGCCTATAAAACAGAGATTCAAGTTTTTTCGGTTATTTTTTCTTAAGTACGTTTGTGTTTGGCCAATTGATAGGTAATCTTTCTACTTTTTAGCTGCATTGCAATGAGAAAATTAGCTGACTTGGATTTGTCACAGAAAGCAAATTGGAGTGAGGTGTTTGCATGTTGTAACTGCGAACATATGTATTTATATTTATATCTGCAAATGTGTGTGTGTGTGTGTGTTGTGTGTGTGTGGTTGTGTGTGTGTGTGTGTGTGTGTGTGTGTGTGTTGTTCGTGTTCGTGCGTGTGTGTACGTGTGTGTGTCTGTGTGTGTGCGAGTGTATGTGCACGTGTGTATTGTGTGTGGTGTAATGTCTGTGGCACACCTGTGTGTGAACCTCATATGTACTATATATACGTGTGTATTGTGTGTTTGTGTGTGTGTGTTGTGTGTGTGTGTGTGTGTGTGTGTGTGTGTGGTGTGTGGTGTGTGTGATTTTTGTGTGTGTGTGTTGTGTGTGTGTGTGTGTGTGTGTGTGTGTGTGTGTTCGTGCGTGTGTGTATTGGTGGGTGTGTGTGTATGTCTGTGCCACACAGTGTGTGAACCTCAATATTACGTATATACGTGGTGTGGTGTGTGTGTGTGTGTGTGTGTGGTGTGTGTGTGTGTGTGTGTGTGTGAGTGTGTGTGTGTGTTTGTGTTCGTGCGGGTGTGTATTGTGTGTGTGTATGTCTGTGCAACACATGTGTGTGAACCTCAATATATATACGTATACTACTGGGCATATTGCTGCTGACATGTATTACCCTAAATCATACATCACAAAACCAAAACAAGGATAAACTGACATACTGCCATATCCAGCCTAAAAACAAATATAAATAAGGGTAACGTCTGTGCAGTGTACACACATGCAAAACAGGCACCTATTTATATATACTTACACACACATAAACAGAAAAAGTTGCGTATGCTCTTCACAAATGCACAAGCACACTCTAAATTACACATACATACAATATTGGTGAGTTACTTCAGTCTATTTTCCTGATCTCCATCTGTTACAGAAAACTTTCAGGACACATGTTTACTGTAGGTTTTTTTTTTTTTTTTAGCACTATCATTCAGTGAGGCAAAAATTCCTTGGACAGATTTAAAACGCATTCTTTTTGCCTCATTCATCCACTGAAAACATGCAATCATCCATTCTCCCCAGTTTCAACCATCTTGCTTCTATTTCTGTGCATCAAACTGATTTGGACAGGTTAATAATTCCACACACACACACACACACACCACACACACACACACACACACACACACTCTTATATGCACACACACACACACACACACACACATTCACACATACAACGCACACATGCACACCTCATACACATTTCTCCCTTCCCCTCTCCTCCTAGGTTTTTTAACTCTGCTCGCATCTCATGCCACACACCTCTATCCCCCACCCCATACCCCTCCCCCCCCCCCACCCCCTTCCCATCTCACCCTTCCCTTTCCCAATTTCCTTTCTACCCTCCTTCATTTGATTTACTGATTTCTCTGCTCATAATAATGGTGGTGGAGGGAATGGTAATAATGATTACTGTTGTAGTGTTGTTATGATTGTTGTCTCTCCCCCTCCCAGCTCGTTTTCACCCACCATCCCTCCACTTCCCCACTCTTTTGGTTTCCTCCCTTCACACCTTCACCCCTCCCTCCTATCCCCCTCCCTTTTCTCCATGCCTTCCTATGATTTCCCCCTCCAACACCCCATCCCTCAGTGAGCTTTTTCCAGTGAACTCTTTTTCCAGTGAACTCTTTTTCCACTGAACTCTTTTCAGTTCCACAACCACAGTACTCTATGCTGTTTTGTGTGTCAGTTGGCCAGCGTGGCTTGAAAAAGGTTTTCATAAGAAACTGAAATATTGCAGTTATTTCATTGGTGTTGTGTGGCCTCAAATGGTAATCTACCAGATTAATAATTCAAATTTATTTACACAGTTGTTACATAGCTTCCAAGCTTAACCCTCCGCCTACCGCATGACTTTGTGCTACATGGCTTTGTGAATACCATGCCAAGAGAGGTAACTCCGCAACACAGACACACTTGCCATAAAGAAACCTCAATATAAAGAATTTGTTTTTAACTTATCTATTCTATAAAAGTAATGAAAAAAATTCAAAGACATCACTCCATTCAAAACAGCCATTTTTTTCCCCATATATAGTGAACTGGTAACACAAGGAAAAAAAAAAAAGAATGAACAGACTAACTCTACTTCGGTGTGTTCTCGGTGCTAAAACAATTTCCCTAAATTCACTGTACCCACAGATTGTCATGGATTAGGAGCACAGAGTGATTTTCCAAGTCTAAACAAAGTACTGAACCGTTAGGAACAAAATAAAGTCATTCTGTTTGGTATGCACACTAAATAAGCAACTTTTGATGTGAAGAAAAAAAACAACAACCACAGACTTCAACCATTTTGTTACTAAACTGAAGGCATTACATACAAGAAGATTTGGGTCTTCTAACTACTGAGGAGAAAAAAATAACAAGAACAAATTACTGAATTCTGGATTTAGATTGTGGTGGAATTCAACAAAAATGTGCTTCTGCCAAGTGCACTGAGCACCCCCTCCAACCCCCCCCCCCCTCCCCCCCCCCCCCCGACCCACATACACACACACACTGTGGTGATGATGTACCTCCTTGACCGTCTCCTCTCCTTTGCTTTTTGATAAACAGGCAGTTTTTATTTTAGGCCAGAGTTTATGTTCATTCTTTTCTGCTTGCTTTTGTGCAGCAAATAAATCTGTTTCTCGTTAAAAGTCTGCCAAAATTCTTCTGAAATCAAAGGCTAATGGAGATGCTCCTACAGGCAAATCATGGGACACACCCACTGACTGACCGGTTTCCTGGCTGTCAAAAAACAAGGGAAATTTGGGGGTGGCTTCACTTCTTGTAGCCAACCACTCTAGTCAACAATTAAAGAATCTCTATCAAGTTTTGTTTTTCGAATTTTTTTTTGGGGGGGGGGGGGGGGGGCGCTGGGGCCCAGCAGCAATGGGCTATTCAATGTCATCATTATCTTCGCCTGAAGCAGTATCGATTCCGGCCTCAAAATCAGTCTGCAGTCGATCTTATTTATAACTAGGTCAAGATTGGCGTTCGAATTGTCTCGCTTAAAATCTTCTTCAAGAATGTAGCCCGCAAATATGCTCTCTTCATCAATATCACTTCAGAAAATGAATTCTGCAAGTTGCATGGTTACTTGATCCACCATTTTCACAGAAAATCTTCGTGAAAAATATCTGAAATTTGAACATTCACAGCAGCGAAACTACTCCACCAAAAACTCATGCAACAAAAACCAAAATGGCGTCCAGAAATGGAAGTACCAGAAGACTCTCTGTTGCAATTCATTCTGGGATATGCGATGGTGAAAGCGAAAGTCGTTGACCGAGTATTCAGCAGTCGATCTCAGTCAATCTGGTATTCAGAAAGAGGAAATCTCACCGTCGATCTCGTCAATCTGGTATGCATTGGGTTAACTTGTTTGGACAGAATTTACAGAATGCTCAAATTCTAACTTATCTGTATAGATTTTAGAAATATCCTTTTCTTAACTCTTTCTAACAGATTTTTAAAAGAGTCCTTTTTTTTCTTTACCTCATTCAGACAGATTTTTTACGAGGTGTCTGGTTTAAACTTATGAAACTAGATTAGAAAAGTCCAACTTTAATTCAGTTATACAGATCTCATAATGTGTCCCATTTTAATTTCTTTTTTACCCCTCTCTTACAGAGTTTCCAATTACAGCTCGTCTGGACAGAATTCATACCTATTCCCAACGTCAGATTCAAAATCATTTAGATGATTTATAGAGTCAAATTTTGACTCGACAAATCTTAAACACAATCCGATTTAAATTTCCACAGATTTTATACAGTGTCTGATTCTAACTCATTTGAACAATCTTCTTCACGGCCCTTCACGCTGGATTTGTTGTATCATCACCATACATTCATACTTCTTTCAATCAATCAAACTCACTTGGCCAGTTCCCTGGCAGCTGTCTTGGTCAGCCCAATCACCCCAGACTTTGCAGCGGTATAGTTGGCTTTGTCCAAGATTCCCTGTCTGACAACACACAACTGATCACGGATATTTTTCGGGGGTGGGGGGGGTGGGGGGGGACTGTGAAAACATGTAAAAAAATAAACCCTAATAAGAAATTAATGGAGATCTTTGGAGGAAAAGGGGAGGGGAGGGGAGTGGGTGGACAGGGCCTAAGGAATAGTGGGGACGGGGATGCAGGGTAGGGAGGAAACAAAAAACTGTCATGATCAATTTTGATATTGGATGAAAAAAAACAGAAAAGAATTGGTGGAGGATACTCCGGATAGATGGGGGGGAGAAGGAAGGAGGAAGGGAAGTTGTGTGTGTAAGGAGGGAGGGTAGACGGATTGGGGGGGGGGGGGGGAACTGTCTCAAAATCAATTTGAAACAATAAGAACAAAACCTGGCACGGATCACGGAGCATGCTCTTCCAGTGGAAGCTCTGAATAACGATCAACTGATAGCCTTAAAAATGTGGATTTCTGAGGAAGGTAGTCTCAGTATATGCACAGAGACAAAAATTCTCCAAAAAAAAAATCTTAAAAATGAAGAAGTCTCATCCTGACTTCTTAATGAAGCACACACAGATAAAAAATATTCCAGCAAAATCTTATGGGGAGGTAGTCTCTACTGACTTAAGAATGTAGCACATGTAAAGATGAAAATATTCCAACAAAATCTCCAAGGGGAGGTAGTCTCTACTGACTTAAGAATGTAGCACATATAGAAGC
>JADBJO010021842.1:7500-28871 GCA_016801955.1 Conus betulinus
ACACACACACACAGATGAACACAAAATCACACTCCAACGCTTTCAGTTTCTGTTTGTCTCTGTCTCTCTCTGTCTGTCTCTCTCTCACATGAATAAAAAAAAAATATAAAAAGTTTGTGATTCAACTGAAACAATAAATCAACAGAAATAACTGCAAGGAGTTGATAAAAGATTAAAAAGATGGAAAAAAACAAAGAAAAAAAGTCGTCAAGATCACCTTCAAATTGACATTGATGACTTCATCGAAGTGTTTTTCGTCCATTTTCAACAGGAAGTTGTCCCTGGTGATGCCAGCCGCATTCACTGCTATACAGGGAGGGGCGGAGAAGTCTTGCTGGACTTGTTTGAACATGGCGTGAACGCTGGCGCTGGACGACACATCCACTTCATAAGGTCTGCCAGTTACACCTGAAAACAGGATGCCATTGTGACCCTTGACATGCCTCTACTTTCGAGACATTCCCCTGACATCCGTCGTGCTTTTTGTGATCCTGTCCCCTGGCACAGATACCCTAGGCCATCAGGCATTGACACAGGCCCTCTGTCCTCGATTACGCACGACAGGGAAGAGATACAGTATGAAACGCCTACCACATCAGTCAGACACGATGGTTTTCATTGCAAGTTTCATATTTCCAGCAGTTCTTAAAGCCAAACTGCTGATGTACTAAATCTGACGCCACACACAACAGCAAAAACATACCTCTCTTCAGTTCTTTCCCTTGAATTTCGTTCACCGGTCATCGCAGTTTTCTTCCCGGAATTAGGCTATTTAAACAACATTTCTGTTATCTGGAGCAATACATCGCCTAAAAAACCCGAAATACACACATTCGTCACAAAAAATATTATTATTTTAGAAATAATGTGCAGAATGTTATAAAAAAAAAAAAAAAAAGAACATCCGTCACGCAAAATGCAAAAATCTCAAAAACTGTTGAGAGTTAAAGAACTTGAGAGAATAAACAAATGTAATCCTTTACATGCATGAGCACCCATGATACTTGGGCTCTCACACACCCAGATGCATATTATATTGCCACACAAATACATAAGTGTTCACTTCTAAGCGTACACAGAGCTGTCACTCTTTCACACACTGCAAGTCTTTGCTGTCAATCCTGATCAGGTGTTCAAGTGTAGCAACAGGGAAGCACACCTAATGGTACTGCACAACAGTCAAGAATAAGAGACTGCAATGAAGTAAGCTGCAGCCTTGGTGTTGAATCAGTTGCAGAGATTCTAACAGAAGACACTGCCACAGAGCACCATTTTGATGCATGCCTCTGTTGAGTAGAGCTTTCACTCATCCCTAAACAGAAATTGTAGAGCTTTCTCTTACCTGCTTTCTGAATTTTTCTTACAGTTAAAGACTGTTTCAACTGCAAACAAAACTGAAACCAGTTTGACAGCTATAACTTCTTTCATGATGTATTATACCCATTATATATATTTTATCCAACTTAAAAAAAAAAAAAACTTAATGTTGATCATATAATTTTTCTTTCTTTTAAATCACAGAATGAAGGATAGAAAAGATCTGTCTTTTGTAAAAACAGGGGACTTAACTGAATTAATATACACACAGAGAATGCATGCCACCATGTTCAACAGGTATTAACAGAAAGTACACCTTCTGTAAAGACTATAATCCTAAAACAGAACTTTAAGATGAGAGAACAGTTTTGTTAAAAGATTCTAGAATAGATGATGATGGCTCCAACAGAAATCAAACGAATAAGCAATATCTTCAGGCCCTATCTGACCTCAGATCAATAATATTTATACAGGAAAATAAAAACATCTCATATACATCCTATTCCACATGATCTTAATTCCCAGGGGTATTTTCATGCACAGAAAACATCAAATTCTGTAAATTGCTTCAGATTTGTTACAGCCTATGCAACACACATCCACAGAAACATACAAATTCATTTCTATGCACACAGACACACCATTACACACACACACACAAAAGTGACACTTTTACACTGAACTGTCCATGAGAATCAAACATTAAGTAATGTTCAACAATACCTGTATCTAGCAGTGACACAGTTTTCCTCCACATGCTGGCGATTGATATCAGCGGCTGCGATTGCTGCTCCTTCCTTGGCAAGGGCTTGACACACAGCGCGACCAATGCCACTGCCTCCCCCTGAAACATGGCACTGCCACGTTTCAGCATTGTAGCTTTTAGCTAATCATGAGTAACAGTTTGGAAAGAAAAAGCTTTATGAGTGATGTACAACATAGGGAAAGTCATTCACATGCACCATACACATACACACAAGACAGCCCATGAGACAGCCCCTAAGCCCTTCCCCCATTTCAATTAAAACTTGATCTACCCCTGCACACACACACACACACACACACACACACACACACACATACATAAGTTTTCCATATGCATTCATGTATGCAGTCGTATGCACACATATATATATCAACATTTTACACATGTATGCCTCTGTTTGCGACTGTGCGCAAGTGTGTATGTGTATGTGTGCAAGTGTGTATGAGTGTGTGTATGTGTGTGTGTGTGTGTGTGCACGTGCAAGTGTGTGTGTGTGTGTGTGTGTGTGTGTGTGTGTGTGTGTGTGTGTGCGTGTACAAGTGTGTGTGTGTGTGTATGTGTGTGTGTGTGTGTGTGTGTGTGTGAGTGTGGCATGCACACACATGCTTATGTTCCACACTAAGGCAATGTGTGTGGACATGTGTAATCATGACTGGCATTATGATCATTATCATATGTTGGATGCCACAATCACTTCAGGTTCAGGTTACAGGTGATAATGGACATAACACACACATACAGAGAGAGAGAGAGGGAGGGAGAAAGAGAGCATGAGACTGAGAGAGAAGAGTTTAATAACTGGCCTACATCCAGTTTACGAAAATCTGACTGTTCCTATTTTCCAACTGGAATGACAGGTTGACTTCAGAGTGGTGCTGACCCCATAACCAGCTCTTTCAACATGTGAAAGTTCATACCATTTGGTCCACCTTTACAGGGATTCAACGACTCCTAATCAGCTTCCTGTCTTCTATCTCAGAAAGATGTGCATGTTTACATGCATGTGTGTGTGTGTGTTGTGTGTGTGTGTGTGTGTGTGTGTGTGTCTGCCACTCAATTTGCACATTTGCGCACGTGCCAACCTGCCCATGGGAGTCACTATTTGAACCTTGATTACAAGGACCATCTGTGAGATGTAAAATATGGAACTGGCTGCTTAGGAATGCTGCTTTAGTAAGCACTTGGATCTGAAATAAGCTAGCTATAAATTGATACCATCTCATGGAAGGCCTCAGCTACTTGTGTATGTGTGTGTGTGGTGTGTGTGTGTGTGTGTGTGTGTGTGTGACTCTGTGTGTGTGTGTGTGTGTGTGTGTGTGTGTGTGTGTGTGTGTGTGTGACTCTGTGCGTGTGTGTGTGTGTGTGTGTGTGTGTTTGTGTGACTGTGACTCTGTGTGTGTGTGTGTGTGTGTGTGGTGTGCATGCGCGCATGTGCACACATGTGACTCTGTGTGTGTGTGTGTGTGTGTGTGTGTGTGTCCTAGTCTCAACAAAGAGTGTATCCATGCAGACCTTGTTCTGTTATTCAACAGCAGGAACCTGGTTTTAAGCGTTTACGAAGTATCTACCAAATAACTTCCACTGAAAGTTCCTGTGTGTGAACTTTGAACCCTACCAGTTCCATCTTGTGTGTCAGCTACAGGTATACACGTACACTTGTGGTGCAATATGTTAAACCATTATCACTACAAAGTATTTAACTTTGAATCTGTTATACCCAAGCTGATTTACTTTCAATGTCAGATCTATTCGACGAACTCGAAGAATGAATGTCACATCACACATGTGGAGGACAACTGGTACTTGTGTACTGCTGAGCTAACCACGAGTGTCAGATAGCATTTTGTTCTGTGATAGACTTCAATCAAGGTGGTCATTCATGTCAGACTGCGACTGTAGTGAAGAAACAGAATGTTTAGTACAGAAATGTCTGTCACACAGTCACTGTACATTCATTTTACCAGTTACGAGCGCCAATCGGCCTGCTAGCTGCCCCGCCATTGCCAGAGTGCAGACGACAATCTTGAGATTGTAAGGGAGAGCACTACAAAGGTAGAAAAAACCTCACGATTGAGGCTTTGTACACTGAATGTACACATAGTGGTGTACACAGATCTAATCACACACACACACACACACACACAAGCGAAAGTGGGGATGATCTCGGTGATACCTCCATTGTTTCACTGATAGTTATGAACGTACGCACCATTATATTCCTGGATTGTTCTGCCATTGTGCTTCATTGTGTATCTCGTCAGCCAGACTAATTTTTGTGCTGCTAGTGATTTTGGTAGCGATAGCAGCAATCGTTTGAAATACTGGATGTATAGTTTCTCTCATTATTCGAGCAAGAGCTTATTTATTATTTAATGTTTTCTGTTCCCTGCCTCATGCTAACCACCAACCGAGCTCCTCGATATCAGGCAGGGCTGGTGGTGCGGGTCTGTTGAGTATTTCCTTGAAGTGCTCAGCCCATCTTGCTCTCTGGTTTTCTTTGCCTGAGATGGCATTTCCATTCTTGTCCTTGACGGGGAGACTGGGATTTCTGGTCTTACCAGAGAGTGTTCTGGTGATCTCGTATAGTCTCTTCATGTTTCTTTGGCCCGCTGCAGTCTCTGCTTCTTCAGTCAGCTCCTCAATATCAATACCAGCCCCCCCAACCAAGACAGAGATCAGCAAAGCCATCAAGTTCGTCCTGACGGCATACCACCCAAAGCACTTCGACTTGAGAGATGCTACACCCACTCGTACACAAGATCTGGGAACAGGAGAGAGTGTCAGAAGACTGGAAGAAAGGCCACCTTGTAAAGCTGCCTAAGAAAGTGGACATGTCATGCTGCAACAACTGCAGAGGAATCATGCTGCTGTCCCCTCCGGGGGAAAGCATTGACAAGAATCATTCTAAAGAGACTGAAGACCGCCCTTGACCAGACACTTTTGGGAAGAAACAGGCAGGCTTCTGCCAAGATAGATCATGTACGGACCATATTGTGACACAGCAGATCATCATCGAGCAGTCCCTAGAGTGGCAGACCACCCCCCACCCCCATCCCCTACACAGTTTTCATCGACTTTCAGAAGGCCTTTGACAATGCTGACAGAGATGTCATCTGGAAACTGATGTACCACTATGGCTTTCACACCAATGCTCGTCACCATCATCCAACAACTATACAAAGATGCCACCTGCCAAGTCATCCACAATGGGAAGCTGACGGAACCCTTCTCTGTACAAACCGGCGTCCGTCAGGGCTGTTTACTTTCACCAACAATCTTCCTGATGGTGATTGACTGGGTCATGAGACAGTCTACAGCAGGCTGGAGGACAGGTATCCAGTGGACCTTCACAAAGCAGCTGGAGGACCTGGACTTCGCGGATGACATCAGCCTCCTCTCCTACAAGCATCAAGATGACAAGAGAAGCTATGTCGTGTTGCAGAAGAAGCTGAGAAGACTGGGCTCCAAATCAACATTCGGGAAGACAGAGGTCACGAGGGTGAACAACAAACAGCAAGATTCAGTCCGACTTCACCAAAGACATCGAGGAAGTTGACAAGTTTTGTTTACCTGGGCAGTGTAGTCAGTAAAGATGGGGGACAGACACAAAACATCAAATGCCGAATCAACAAAGCAAGACACGCCTTCAACACCCTGCACCAAATCTGGAGATCAACAGCCCTCTTACTCTGGATCCGGATTTTCAACACAAACGTGAAGTCTGTTCTTCTGTATGGTTCAGAAACATGGTGGGTAACCAAGACCAACACCAACAAGCTACAGACATTCATCAATAGATGTCTCAGAAACATCTCAACATCAGGTGGCAGGAAGTCATCTCCAACGAACAACTGTGGGACAGGATGAGACAAGTCCGAAACTGAGATAAAGAAACGGAAATGGGGATGGATCGGCCACACGCTACAGAAGCCTGTATCCAACGTAACAGGCAGGCTCTGGATTGGAATCCACAATGAAGCGGAAAGTGGGTCGACCAAAACAGACTTGGGCGCAGGAGTGTCGACGCTGAGGTGAAGGCCTCCAGAATGATGTGGGCCGAGCTATGGAGGACCTGCCAGAAATCGCGTGCTTTGGAGGAGTGTCGTCGCGGCCCTATGTTCCTCAAGGAATCAAGAGGTATAAGTCAAGTAAGTCATCTGGCTACTACACTGTTTTTAATTTTTCAAAAATTCTTCCTTTTGAGGGGCCTTGCCCTCAGATCCTCACCTGGCACTCAGCTCTAGACCCCGCCCAGGGCGACATACACGACCGCTGTTCCCCTGCCCCCATGTGTAACCTAACCGCTCCCTTTGTTGTAATCCAGCCCTGCAATTCACCTCTCTCTCTCTCTCTCTCTCTGTGAATAGGTATCCAATCATTGTTTTGATAGGTAGGATAGCAGGGGGAAGGAAGAGGCGATTGTGGATATGACACATATTGTGGTGGAATAGACTGTGGATCAGTGGGTCAAAGTGAAGAGAGGGAATGAACATCGTTGAGTTCAATCAAGGCTCCCGAACTAAAGTCTGTCTGGAATCGAGCTGATTCTGGAGAAGTACCGTCGTTCTGCTCTGATGGCCGGTGTTGTCGGAGATGGGTTCGTTCCCTTGGTGGTGAAGCCGATCAAGTCTTGTGCATTCTTAATGAAAGGTTCACACATTGCCATATCGTGGCCGACTTGGGTTTATCTCGCTCGAATCAGAAAAATGATGGTCTTGATCCTTTTCCATGTAGTCCTGCACAGGAAGTGTCTCCCGACTACTGAAACCAGTGTCGACTGACGCCGCTTGCAGCTGGGACTCCCCCCCACCCCACCCCCACCCCCTGCCGATATAGAAGAATGATAATAAACGCAATATGTCCCCGCCTGTTTTTACACCCCTTGCAGGAAGTCTCCACTTGTTTTATCGGGTCGACTTTTTTTTTTCCGCCACAATTCGATTCAAAGTCATGACGGTCCTGATTGGTCCGCACTAGTCTACCGCTTGGCGCCCTTGGTCACAGTTCGTCTGCACTGGTTTGGGTATTCCAAAAGAACATCCGGCCTCCTTATCTATGAAACTAGTGCAGACGAGGCAATTTTTTTTTCAACGATTACTTAATAATAGATAGGAATAGATAGGACTACACAGGTGTTGATAGGAATAACATGACTAATCGAGACTATTCGAGACTGTGACCTAAAAGAATAGTCGGAGTGGTCGTGAAAACATTTTGAACCGTCCAAAGGCTTCCAAGTCGGGCTCGACTGGTGCCAGACTAGCTACAGAACTAATCGAGACTAAAAGGAGTTTACCGGACCGCAGCAGACATTTTTATCCCAATTGTTAAAACCAACAGGACTCCGACCTACATTGAGTCTTGCCAAGACTAGGACTAGTGTGAACCTTACATTAGGACCGGTCAGTGAGTGACATTGTGCAGGCCCTGTTTCCAGCAATCCCAGCTATTAGTTCCTTGTCATGGCCACCTGACTGGGAGTTTGTCCACACACAGCCGTTTGATCATTGTGGTATGGGCCAACCAATCTATACCAGAATGGACAGTGTTGCCGTGGACCAAAAATAGTCCTCTTGAGTACCCGTAGTTATCGTAACCTGGTCTTCTTGTCTCTCTTTTTCAGTTCTCCTCACGGGTTACGCATCGGGAGTTCCTTCGGGACTTCATCAAAGTTTCTCAGAAATGAATAGTTTTAAACCTGAAAAAAAAACCTAAAACGACACAAAATCGTAGAAAAGATTTAGTCCAATGTTTACAACGGGGATTCCTTCAGGATTCATCAAAGACGTTTGACATAATTTCATTCAGTCTGACTAAAGATCCTTAACACAAAATGATATTGTACAAGAGAATTGGTTCAACGTTTAAAATAGTGATTGATGTAGATTATTTGTGCTTTAAGGTGTTTCTTTTTTATACGATCTTTTAATAAGGCAGGCATACGAAATAAGGAATTAATGCCATTTTTGATAACAGAACAGATTTAGCTAAAACCGGAAAGTATAGGGGGGGGGGGGGGGGGTCAGTTTCAAAGTGAGGCGACTGCAGGTGAAAATGAAACAAATCCTACGAGTAGTTCTTTGGGAGTCCGTAACAAAACAAGGGCGATCAAATTACAAAACAAAACTTTAAGTTGCGCGTTTGGACTTAGCTCTTCTTCGGGCAAGATAAACAACATTCAGGACAATGAACACGAAGAACGAGCAATCACGTATCTTCTCGTATTCGGCCCAAAATGGGCGTTATATTTGGGGAAAAAATCTACATGTATTCACAGGTTAAAGAGGCTTTTGCCGGACAATGACCTGTGGTCTAGCGAGTCATAGTTTAGCAGAGAGCCCCTTTCTCCTTTTGCTTTGGGGCCATACCGCGCATCGAGGGCGCTCCTCGTTCCGCTGTTCCACAGTGCCAACAGATCTATGGGGACATCAGCCCTGATATGCATGACGGTGCTTATTATTGGGAATAGCGGGAATTATCCGCGATTCGAAAAGAATAAGGACATACATTAAGACACGGGAAAACCACATAAGACTATTCATAAAACCTTCATCAGGAATAACTTATGTATTAGCGGCTTGCCAGGTTAAGGTTAAGTTTGCCATTGATCGGGATCAGACTATGTTTAGACTAAGGCAAATGCAATACATGTAGTTATTAGGTTTGGGTGGGTATACGGTATGGGATGCGTAGACGGAGAAAGGCAGAATTGGGGAGCAGCGGGATGCTCTCCTTCCCTTTCAACCCATCTTTCTCAGTCCTTTCTGTGGAAAACTGAATGCCCATTCGTTAAGTGCAGACCCATCTCAACTGAGGAACGAGCCGGGCCGAGCATTAAAATTGCAGGACCTACCGCTGTCCTTCAGAGGAAGATAGAAGATGGGGGCAGCTAGCTGGAGGACCTATAAGTTTGTGGGACTTCACATGTGCTTGAATTTGGCGGCAAAGTCTAGCAGTACCTATGAAATGTTGCAGTCCATTGAAAAGCAATGTGGCCTGTCCCATTGTGGAGCGGTCCTATAAAAAAAAAAATCCTTGATCATATGGAAACTGAAAAGCAATGTGGCCTGTCCCATTGTGGAGCGTTTCCTATAAAAACAAACAAACAACCACAAACAAACAAACCTGATCATATGGAAACTGAAATACAAACAAGATGAACTGTTTCCTTTAAAGGCAAGAGGACACAGATAAAATCTTGCACATCATATTGAGAGAGGTGTCCAAAAACTGATCGCCGAATTTTCAACCCCCCCCCCACCCCCGTCACTCGTTTTCTCAAACAGAAATATCCCAATGTAGTTAAGTTCTCTTTAGCCCATGGCCTGTTTTTGCATGGTAGCTTCAGTCAGTCGAAGCAGTTTGTTTAGATGCAATACAGCTGGGGACTTCGGTAGGAAACCGGAAGCCTCCCCAACTCGAAATTGCAGTCATGACCATAATCCTTCTCAGACCCTACCCCTAACACTAAATCAGGCACTGATCTAAACTAACACTATTTCTAACGCTATATTTGTTACTTAGAAAATATTAAAACTTTCTATAAATTGTCCGTAATAACGAGGAAAGAGGGCTTGGAGTTGTCTTCTCTTTTTTTTTTTTTTTCCGTCAATCACGGAAACAACATCAACGACAACAGCGGAAGACGTGTTGAAGTCCACCGCGAAGGGAATGAAAACATTGATGTCTTGAATGTTTGAACGAATGTCAAGAATGAAAAGTTAATAATTCTTGAAAGTATTTGTTTCCGTATAACTGATCGCAAGCTGCTGTTGGATATAAAAACTTTGGGACGAGAGAGTCCATGACAAGGTCTGAAGTTGAGCGTGTAACTTGCTGGTAAATGAGACGGGTATAGTTCTACTGTAACGCGAGTCAGAAGTCAACTTTAGGTACGTGACAAACACTTATTTTAAATACGAAATCAAGAAATTAGTAGGAGCAAACACCACCACCAGAAGATAAAAAGAAATGAGCCAAAATGGGACCATAAACCGACGTTTCCGTGTGTGAACGCACGCACAACAATCTTGCACACGTAAAATCTCATCACCAACTTTCGGAAAGAGAAGACCAGTTTGGCCATTGGTATGGATGACACGTTTACACATAGCATGCACCTTCCCGAAGTTGGGAGTATGCTGCCTAATGGCGGGATTTAAAAAAAAACGGTCGCACACACGCAAGTGACAGAATCTTCAACTCGATTTACGGTGGACACTCAAAAGAAAGAAGAAGGTGTGACAATCGGAACGCCCACGAGGAAAGTTATGACTTTTTTTTTTTAAAGCAATTACATGGACATGTAAAATTTTTGCTGAAAGAATGTGATCCAACGAGGTAAGATCGTATCCCCAAGCCCGAGATAACACAGATGACAGAAAGTTGGGTTACAAAGACTGTCACATACCAATCATCTGCCGCTTTATTGGTTCAAAAATGGTTAAGAAAATTTAAAACATTGATCTTAGCTCCATTTCCCACGCCACTTACTTGCCACTTAATCACTTCAAAAACAGTCAAGAAAATTTGACTTGTTGATCTCAGCTTAATATATTTTGAATTGTGCAGACACTCCCAAAACAGGTGCATCTTAACAGGCATTTAATAATTTTAGTAAAATACAAAGACTGAATGAGCCATTCGGATTCGCTGAAGCTGTTGAAGTAAGGCTGAAGTATGTTATTACCAGGAGCCTGTAGATACATAGGCAAATCCCTATAGAGCATCATACTAAGACTACCATATTTGGTGAGGATTCATGAATAATTCATGAGATATAATACACTTTCACTGTTTCAGACCAACCCACAATGTGTTAGCGACAGCAGCAATCACAGGCGCTGTGAGCATGCCGGCCACCAAGGTGAGATTGACACATCCACTGTCAAAATGATTCAAATGTCAAGAAATTTGAGATTTGGGCAATTTGACTTCACTAAGTAAGTACATGCAAAACCAACAAAACTTTAACTGTTTGTGCCCAGATTATTTTACGTAAGAAAATCACTCCTGCCTGAAGTTTTACTCAAATTTGAGAGTTAAACGGCAAAATCAATGGTTGCCTGGATGAAACACTCAGTATTTGAAAAAATTATGAAAAGAATGTAGCTGAAATTCTTTATGCTTGAATATGTTTATCTATATTCAAATTTGAAGCCCTTTCAATTGTTTTGTCTTTGTTAAGTTTTTATAAAAATCATTTCATCAGTCTTATTTTTGTTGTCACATATGTTCACAATCAGAGACTTAACAAAATCACAGTAAACACAAGAAAGGCTTCTGTACAAATGGAGTGAGGATCAAGAGTTTTTCTTCATTTGATGCTAAATCTGCTGTTTCAGAGTCATAATTGGAATCGGCCTCACAGAATGTTGCATTTCTAGCTCGCCTGCCAATGTATTACGCTTGTTACCCCATTTTGACTCCTATGATGAAGAAAGAATGCACAAAATTGCTTCAAAGTTGCTGTTGAATATTCTGCAAGTCACTACAATTTGCAAAGGAAGAAAGAATAGAGCAAAGCTCGATTCTCTTTGATTTTCATGCTGTGTGAAGTGAAAGTACATGGGTGTTGCCAGCTGACAATTGGCCTGCTTCAGGTGCCAGGGAGAGGTATTGTCTCAGCAGACAATTTGTCAATTTCAGGGTTGATTGAGTAAACCAGATCTAAAAAATAGACACCACCATCAGAAAGATTAAAAAGGAAAGGGAAAAAAAAGCAATTTAATGGCCACCAAAGCATCAAAATTTGACTGTATCTGAGAAAGAAAAACGATTTTTTAACTGATTAAATTTTGCCTGTGAAAACAGTTGAAACGGGCTGAATGGTATGTGAGTTCAAAGCAGGGTCAGGTGCCCTTCAGAAAAAAAAATAAGGACAGGTGACAGCAGGTCATGTAACGATGACTGTAGCGACTAGCATACTGACTATCTCAGTGCTTCAAACCTTTCAGATAAAAAGTTATGACCAAACTAATTCCAAAGCTAAAGCAGTGACCTAGGTTCAATACAAACAAAAAAGCTTGTATAGAAGGGTAAAGTCTTAGCTTAGGCTAGGTTAGGGCTGTTCACTGTGCTTGCACCTTTAATGAACAGTAACACTCTCATGAACAGAATGGTTTTTCAGCTTCTCTTCATGAGAGTGTGAATTAGTGAGAACAGGACAAAGGGGCACCTCTAAACGAGGAAATTGCCATTGTGATAGTGAGCTTTTAAACTGAAAGTGGCTGTGGGTTTCTTGCAGCTTTGATATTAGATGCATGATGTACATTCTGTTTTATGAAAACAAACAACATAAGCAGTATATATCCACATTTACTTCCATGTACTCTTCTGCCTGAAGTACAGAAAAACTCTGTCAAAACAACTTACCCTTGGGAACCCATAGAAAGTTGCTTTCCTGTACTTCAACAAAATGAAGAGTACATGGGGGCAAATATGGATACTGCATAACTCCATTAATTTAGTGTTACAAGTTCCTGTTCATGATCACATTCTTTACTATGGGGTGACATTGTTGTTTTTTATCAAGTTATCTTCCGTGCCCTGTCTGTGGCTTTACTCTAATGTCTTAAAACAAAATGGCACAAATTTGAATGCAATGTAGTAAATGTGTTAAGAGAGAGGAAAAAAAGCTGTTTCCTGTGGTGTCAAAGGACAACCATTCTTTGGCAGCCATTGGGTTAAGATTACTCTGGATAACTAATGCTTGATGCATTGGCCACCTGACCTTTCACATACATTTTCATCATTGTGACCCATTCTTGATCACTGACAGTACCATGGATTGCTGTGACTGTTCTGGGTCAAAAGACATACGCTGCTAACTTTTTTTCTCTATTCTTTTTCACGCTGTAAAAAGAAATGGGATTGAGATAACATGGCTTGTGCTGTCAGCATGGCCAATTCTTACTTGCCTAAAAAAAAAGTCAGTAGTTTTCACTATCATTTTTGTCTTTGTTGCTATGTTAGGATATACGCTTTTTTTTTTTTTTAATCAGGATATTACCTTTTTTCAGTATGTAGCTTTTTTTTTGGGGGGGGGGATGTGGCCTTTTTCCACAGCCCTGGAAAGGCTTTGTGTGGTTGGCTGGACGATAATACATGTAATAAAAACTGTGAATAAGTTGAATAATCTCAATCTTCCAGTTTTTTCTGTTGTTTGACCATTAACCTTAATCTGGGTGAGCTAACCCATATTGGTAACATGATTTTAGCTGCGGTAGGTAAAACAGACCTAGGGGAATATACATCTTATATATTACAGAAGTATAGACCTGGGGATATGACCTTGAACAACATAGACCTGAGGGATAGCATCCATAGACCTTGGGAGAAGATAGACCAGGGCAAACATGCATAGACTTAGGGCAAAACACCTGGGGAGACTCTGAGTTTGGGAAACCTAAACATCAGCGAGCGTAGACCTGGAAAGAACACAGACGTTGGGAAACAGAGACTTGGAGTTAACATAGACCTGGGGGAACACAGACCTTGGGGAATGCAGATCTGAGGGGGACACGGACCTGGAGTCCTGATGGTATGATCCCTCCATATTCCACCTTCCCATGTGAATGCTGATATTACCCACTCTAAATGTAGCATATTTTATAGTTACTGGTAGACTAAGCATCATCAGTCGTCTAGGAGTGTTCAGTATTTGATCGTCATGATCGCCAACTGACAAGTGTTGAACATGCAGAATTTTTTTTTTTTTTTTTCATCATCAGCTATGTGCAAGTCAGTTGTGGTAACATCATTGATTGTTCATCAACCTAGCAGTTTTGTGTTGTCAGTGATAATACTTTCTTGAAGATCTTTCGGACATGTGTCAGCATGGTTTCCATGCTTGGTCATAAATACAAGCATACATAGCCACGCTGTTTTTGCAGGACTGCGAGAGGAAGGAGTGATGGCCCAAAGCAAATGCCCAGAGACCTCAACTGGTACCACAGCCAGTAAGCCTAGTCTGCCTCATGGGTGGATTGTCCGACAGTCCAAGAGCCATCCTGACAGGGTCTATTACTTCAACACAGTGACTGGGGCCTCAACCTGGCTATTGCCTGAATTTAAACAGGTTGTGTGTAGTAGTAGTAGTAGTAGTAGTTCTTTCGTTTTGTGTCTTTTCACAAAATTATGTGATATTAGACGAGTGTGTGTGTATTTAGCGGTACTTTCATTTTACATCTTTTTCACAAAACTGTGTGGTATTAGACGAGCATGCGTGTGTGTGTGTGTGTGTGTGTGTGTGTGTGTGGTGTGTGTGTGTGTGAGAGAGAGAGAGAGAGAGAGAGAGAGAGAGAGATAGAAACAGAGACTGGTTTAGTGTTTATCTGATATTTACTAGTTTGAGAGTGTTTACTGTATCTGAAATTGAAATATGTGTAAAACAAGTATCAATATCTTTTTTGTGTGTTATCTGATATTTGCTAGTGTGAGAGTGTTGTACTGTATCTGAAATTGAAATATGTATATAAACAGGTATCAATACCTTTTCTATTTATTTATTCAGTCAGGTAGATTCTTCACAAAACATAGCCAAGTTTGATTGCTCAGAAGATTTTTATACCCGACAGATTCTTGGTTAAATGGTTTTATGTTTTTTTTTTAATTTGTAAAGCTTTACAGTTTGTTTGTTCTTTTTTACTCTGTGTTCAGATTTAATTTGTTGATAGCCAAAGGGTACCTTGCAAAATTGGTTGAAGGCCAAATGTGGAAGCTCGTTGCCATATATGGCCTTATTGATCATGTCCACTCTTATGCCATGAAATAAGGTTGAAAGCAGTAGGTGTGACATTTGTGCCAAAAGTCTTTAAAAGACATGAACTCAGTGCTGTATTAACTATAAGTTTATACAAATCTTAAATAAATGTCAGCGAACCGCCCAGAGAAAAGTGGACAAACGAGTCACAAGACAACACACACAAACGCGTTTCGACCTCATAGGTCTTCTTCAGGTGAAACAAAGACGAAACAAAATAACGAAAATACACTTACTAGCTTTGATCGCTTCAGATTGCTTCTGAGTTCAACGCAAGGAAGAAGGCGTTGAATGAGCATTCAAAGCTAGTAAGTGTATTTTCGTTATTTTGTTCGTCTTTGTTTCACCTGAAGAAGACCTAAGAGGTCGAAGCGCGTTGTGTGTCGTCTTGTGACTCGTTTGTCCACGTTTCTCTCTGGGCGGTTCGCTGACATTTATTTAAGATTTGTTTAGATTTCCGCCTGCAGTCATTTCACTTTGCAACTAGATCTATAAGTTTATAGTTATTATGTGAAATGCCAAAGCAAAGACAATTTTTGATTAAGCCAGTTTAAGGGCACTTACTTACCCTCTGGTTCTGAAAGTATGGCCACCGTCTTTTTCTGTTTTTTCCCTTTCTTGATCCTTTGCGTGTTTCCCCTGTCCAGACTTCCGTTTTTTCACTGCTTTACATCTTTTCGTTTGTTTTACAGTGATGTCAGAATTCAGTAATTGTTTTGACATGTATGAGCAAGCTCCATACAAATGAATGCTTATCATAGGAACACCAATTTGTCAGGTTGACCATACTGAGCTGTTCAGAATGACAGGGAGATGATTCTGACCACAAACAGAGCCAAGATTTGGTGCACAAATGCAAAAGCTAAAAGAGCTTTGTGTAAAATGTGAGTGCCGCATGGGCTCTCAGTGAAGATTTTGGGTACCCAGAATGGTTTCTGAGTGTATTTTGTAGCACTGACAAAACTTCTAGGTACATGAGTCCAATATAAGCATACACAACTCATGTACATAGAAGTTTTGTCAGTGCCACAAGTTAATGAGGGGAGGGGATGGGGGAGTGAGGGTGAAATTGAAAGAAGAAAAAAAGATGCGATTAAAATTCAGACAGCAGTTGTTTCAATGTGTTTGATGTGTTTTCAGTCTTTGGAGAGAAGGAAGAAGAGCAAAAGCAAGCACCACCACAGGAAACGTGACCACAAAAACACAACCAAGGACATGAACTACAGCAAAATCAGCAGCCATCAGAAAATGTGGCTGATGAGGTTGATGAAGATGATGATGATTATGATTACGAGTTGGATCTCACCTGTGAAAATGATGCAGAATTAGACTTTGTATCATCAGCAGTAACTGAGGCTGGTGTTCATGTTCATCAACAAAGTGTAACCAACTGTGAGAAAACTGACAGGCAAACAGCTGCTGATGGACAGAAGAGAAAAAAGAAGTGGAAAAAATTATGGGATTCATCGTCAGGGTTAAGACCGCAAGTGAGTTCATCATCACCCAAGGAGGACTGCAGCCTAACCACCGAACAGTTACAAATAATCCAGTTTCCTAAATTCAGTCATGCTACAGGTATTGGTACAGATTCAGGTGTGACTAACCAGAGAAACAAAGCTCAGGGGAAACTATACAGCATCTTCAGATCACTTGCAGACTTCCATAGACGAGAGATGGGTAATCGTTTGAGCTATCAGGTTCTGGTAAGAACCGTGTTCAAACGCCTGTCTCTCCTGTTCAGTCACACAGACATGCTGTGAAAGAAGGGCCCATTTCAGTGTGACCAGTCAAGCTCTTGCTGTTCCTGGTTCAGTAACAGTTGAAGTACAGGTCTGGAGTGAAGTCGGGCTCAATGCAGAAATCGGTTCCGGCTTACGTGCTTACCGAAATCAACAAACTATGAATGCAACAGGCAAGGGGCAGAAGACTGTGGCATCTTCAGACAGTGTTGTTGAGTTAGGGAACAAAATAAATGATTCTGGAGCAAAAATAACAAGTTTGAAGCAGGGGAAAATCTTGTCCCAAAGTTTGAAGCAAGGGCAAAATACACCCAGTCAGATTCGAATGTGCCTTTTGTTCCTAGAGTTTTAACGACAGCAAAGTCTGCTGACATTTGTACTGTGTCACACCTCCACTAGGAATGCATACAGTTCCATAAAAGACAGCAATATCATTCCTGATGTAAAGGGGAGTAAGAAAGTGCCTCATGTTGCTGCGCAAATGGCAGGAAACAAAACTGTAACATTACAGAGCCTGCAGCAAAGAATCCTAAAATTGCAAGGAAAGGTAAATCATTACAGACAGGAGAAGTTGGTCTTGGTAACACTAGTCCTGTCAGTGGAGAAGCTTATCCCACAAAGCCACCTGTAATCTCCTTCAAGATCACCCTTGAACAGAGAACAGGAAACTGGGCTGTCTGCGCTACACCATGAGGTTTCTGGCACTCAGAGATACAGGAGGGCCAAGCAGAGCGACCCACTCTCAAAGCCAAGAGGAAGAGGAAAGAAAAGGACGCAACTTCCCCTATGAACAGGAGTGAAGAAGCAGCCCTCCACAAGCATCTGTGTTAAACTTCGGTTCTGGTAAGTGGTGAGCAGGCTACAGAGCCCTGAGCAGTGCACCCCTGCCTACTACGCCTTACGCGGGAGATGATGGTGCTCAAGCTGCAAAGAAGTCGGTGTTGGATCCTGGTTTGTCAGCATTCACTCCAGTTCAGTTTACAGTCACACTGTAGCAGCAGGTCAGTCGCCTCTTTCAAGTCATCCAGAGGTCTGTTATCAAAGTCCTCACTCACCACAGACTCCAGAAAAGCAGAGTTGGTAACACCAACTGGAGTTGTTGAGTTTGCACCCACCAACTGGAGCTGTTTCTCAAAGCAGCTTGATGCTGAACCCCAGTCCCAGCGTCTTTCCTATCACGCCAGTCTTTGCCAGTTACCCTGAGGCTTCTGCTGGTGTTGGCATGCTGAGAGAAGGTGAGGACACCATGGACGTGGATGATGACTACGACTTCGACAACCGTGATAGTGATGACGACCCGTCATGCTGGACGTAAGATGTTTTTGCCTTTTGTTGTTTGTATATGTATATAAGAAGAGCGCTGTTGATGCATTGTGTTTGGGTGTGTTTTACTCGTGTGTCTGCTTTTACACATCTGTTAGTGCTAACTGCTTGACAAGCAGCATATGTGTAGTGTCTTTCCGTATGTCTGTACATGTTTTCAACACGAAAAGCGTGCATCTCATTCTGTATAATGTAATTCTGACTGTGTTTTGAGAAGATGTCTGCATGTCCATATGTGTGAGAGATAGGACAGAAACATGTGGGAACATATTACATTGTGTGGGATATTTCAGAACAGATTTTTTTTTTTGTGTTAGAAAGTCGGTGGACATTTGTGTTGCTCTCTTTCACTTACCAGTAACTCTGAGTCGGATTACCTGATCATTGATTTGAATTGGTTTTTCATGGCCATTTCAGCATTATTTGATTATTCAGTTTATACCAGTCAGCTTTTTTCCCACATCATCGTTTTCCTTTTCTAAAAAGTGTTTAAATGTGATCAGTCCAATAACCTTTTATTCAGTTTCTTATGTTATTCGTGACAGAGAAGTTTCAAAATATGCTCAAGGCGCCTGAGAAGGGTTTTCCCAGCAGAGAGGTAAAGACACCGTGTAATGAAGGTATATCCTTCTTTGACAAAGGAGGGTTATGAATACACCTTTTATTACTGTCGTTTTTGGATCTAATGTTTCAGATTGTATAAGAATACTAAGAGCTATAAGAAAAAGTCTTTGTACAAGTAATAGGAAATTCTGAAAGAAAGTCTGTTTTATTTGTGTTCATTTGTTAAAATGCATTTCTCATCAAATTGTTTTAAGTGGGAAAAAAAAAAAACCCTGAGTGACGGAGTCACTGTGTTTTTTTTGTTTTGTTTTTAAAAAAAAATACTTTATATATATTTCTTGTCTGACTGATTCAGGCTGCAGTACTGCATGACAAAGGAGGTCCATTTCGTAGTTCATGTCTGGTATTTATGTGTGTGCGTGTTGTTCAATTCAGCAGTGAAAAGAACTGCATGAACAGTCAGGTTGCAATTATACAGCATTGTTATTTGGGTTTGTCTGTTTGCTTGTTTGTTGATGTTTCAGTGCAAGAACTGCGTCAAAAAATAATTTCCAACCTGACCGTGAAAGCGAAGGTAAGATCCATCTTTAAAGTGGTGTGATAAAACGACAAGGATAATTAGAAACTACACACATTTCAAACAAAACGAATTGGTGACTTACTCTCAAATCCCACAAGACCAGTTTTTGTTTTCCTTTCTTTTCTTTCTCGGTTATCACACAGAAAGACCTATACCCGATATAAAATCTACTTATGAATGTGTTGCTAAAACCGCCATTTTTAGAGTGCGTTATTTTGACAAGTGAACATTTTGGGTCGAGATTCCCGGTAGAAAAGAACATCTATTGCAGCAAGAAGTTTTTCATTTTTGGTTATTAAAATCCTCCATCCAGTTGTGTAGCATTTCTTAATGGTTGACACAGTGTAAATGGCACCTGGTTATGGGTTATTTCCACTCTCATTTAGATTCACTCTGTCTACAGTGATTCATACTTGGAAAAATTGCGGGCAACCGCTTAACACAGGTTCAACATTATTGATAGGAGGATCAAAGAAAATCATTCCGACGAGTTCAGGTACAAAGATGTTGTGTAAAACCCCCGAAGAAACTCTAGGGAGAGCTTGATAGCCGAAAGTTTTCAGAGAAGAACCGTCCCTCAAAAAGCGTTTTTGACACCCTGAACTCCTTACACTTGGAGGGAGCTGGGCCCAGGTCATGTCTCCTAAATCCCCTTCTGTTTGTCCCTTTTTTTTTTTTTTTTTTCTTATCTGACACATTGCTGGGACTCGATCCAGTAACAACCTTCTGGATGGTGGTGTGCTCAAGGTGTTGCCTTTTTTTAGGGCAGATGTAGTCTTGCCCACAATGTACGGGACACCTGTTAAAAGTTGGGAAATGTCCGGCTCTCTGAAGTTCACTTTCAAAAAAAAAAAAATGCCCTTCAAGAAATCATGAGCTTTTTTCAAGAGATAAGAGACCAGTAAGCCTACAGATTCCCTGCTCAAAAAACTTCTGTGGTGAGGATTTTCTCGGATGCCAGATTTCTTCGAGCCGCTGGCTAAACGAGCATGCAGTTCCTCAGTCTTGTAAGCAATGTTTGCCTCTTTGCTCCCTTATTGCTTTCCTATAGGCCCTCATGAGTTCGAACCAGAGTCAATTGTTTTTGATGAACCTGAGTGTAGTACACTTGATGCCCGGTCTCATCTGCACCACTCTTCCTGTGACAGTCTGTGGATGCTTTCCTGCTCGGGAAGGTGGTGCTGTGCACTGCCAGTCCTCCACTGCAAATCCAGAAAAAACCCTGATGGTATGCTCTTGATGTCGCAAACAGCATCTCCAAACCATGGTCTGTGGTCTCCTGTTGAGTCAGAGCGTTGACAACTGAGCTTCCTTTGTGGTGTAGCATGCCTCCTGTCAGTGGTAACTGTATTTGTGACTTCAAGCACTTGTAGCTCTGTGTGTGGTTTCCCTGGGGTCATAGCGCGGCTTTGCATATAAACTCCGCATGTTCCTTGTTTAGTTTTGCCCCATGAAAGAATGGGCATGTTTAGGGTCAGTTGATTTTTCCCCTGTTTTCACCCAGTCCTGAATTAGGTGGCAGGAGGTGATAATACAGCTCTGAGGATAAGGCTGATCCTGGGGGTTGCTTATGTGCCACATGTCGTTCCCAGCTGGAGTGAGATGTTTCTTTTGGACGTTGCTTTGGAGTGTGTTTCCGTTGTAGTCTTCCCACTGCCCCTTTAGGCCATGCGGACCCCCCCCCCCCTTGCGTTCTGGGTTCTCTTGGTATCCTTCTTTTTTTCTTGAAGGTCTTGCGTGACATGTCTCTCTTTGCTTTCCTCTTTTTTTTTGCCTTTGGATCATCCTTCTGTATCTGTTGACTTCTTCCACTGTCCGTTTGGTCTGCCTGTGTCCGCGTTAATTTCTGATATTCAAGGTCAGCCACTGTCCTGTTGGTCTGCCGTTCGTAGGTTATTTCCTGATCTGTAATCTTCCTTGCCCACCCTAATGCCCTCCCAAACTTCCTGTTTTCCTGCAGTCTGGACCTTTTGGTCTGATTTTGAATCTTGCAACAGGTACTCCCCTGAGTCCCTCAAAGTCTGGTTTTTGTAATCTTGCTTTGCCCACTTTTCTGCTCCTCCAGGATGGACTGCAGGGGCTAGCTTCAGCTTTGCTGGGCAGCAGTAGAACGCCACACAACACCCCGTGGTCAGCAGGCCAGGTGGGACAACAAGCCATCCCGCTACAGTATGAATTTCGTTGGGTTGGTTGGGCCTCCATGATTCTACTGGTCTAGTGGCTGATATGGTATGTTGTCGGGAAGAGAAGCTTTGGACCCATCAGCATGAAGCTGAAGACAACGACTTGGTTAAAAAAAAAAACCCCAGTGGAGCTTTT
>JADBJO010021843.1:0-10000 GCA_016801955.1 Conus betulinus
GCTAAATGGCTACCGCATACGCACTATGCAAAATATAGCAGGAAAGCTCATGGAAACGAATCATAGCAAGAAAACTCGCAAGAGATCTTGAAAGTCGACAAATTCTCCCATCAAATCAAGGAGGCTACAGAACAGGTAAAAGTACATTGGAAAATGCAGCCGCTTTTGCCTATAAAGTATACGAAGGATTCCAAAGAAAAAGGAAAAAAAACACTACCTTTAGCAATAGATCTGGAAGACGCATACAAAAAAGTTCAGTTATGGCTTCTCATGGACCTACTCCTTGACTATGGAGTCACAACAAGACACACGATGATAGCATCGGCACTTCAGAGCGAACCGTCATCCTACGATTTGGGAGACTGGACGACTGAGCTTCATAAACTTTCTATGGGATTACCTCAAAGTTCTCCTCTCTCCCCTGTTTTTGTAAAATGTTTACTCTCAATTCTCAACAACAAGACATCAGACAAGTACCATCACCAATTTTCTTCAATGGAACACTAATTGAATCAGCTAACGACCTACGCTGTTTGGATGTAGGCTTTGACAGAATGCTAACCTTCAGAAAGCGCGTTGAGAATAGTGTTCTTAAATGCAAAAAACAAAAGGCCTATCCGCCATGAAAGCAATGGCAGCTAAAGGCATTGAACAGCGCCATCTCTACCGACTGTATCACGCCCTTGTACTCAAGGTCATTGATTGTGGATTAGGGCTTACAACACTGTCCTACAGCAACCTTCTCATATTAGAAAGAATTTAAAATGAAGCCATGAGACTGATCCTGGGAACCAGTAAAGGACACACCAGTTGAAACTATGCGATACCTGCTCGACCTTCATTCAATGCAGACAAAACACAAGCGAGAACAGGTGAAGGCATATTTCAGAGCATTTCAAATCCCCCAAACCCACTTCATGCGGCGGTCAAGGAAACAAAAGGCACTCGGTTAGGACGTGGAAATCATGGATAGGACAGGCAGACGACAGTATACAGCTTGTGTGCCAGTTAGCAGAACTCAAAGAAATCAAAGGATGGGAGAAGTATCCAGACCACTTGAAACACACCTCTACCAAACTGCCATCGCTCCTGAACTTGGAAGACATTGTCGAGAATTGCTAGAAGGCAAAACCAACACAGAAATTCAGATGCAGGTAGAAGACCTTTGCACAAAAGATAATATTGTAATATACACTGAAGGTTCTGTCACCAAAGGTAAGTCAGGCTAGGGATACCAGGTGAAGCAAAAATGGCTGAACTATTCAGGAAGACAATTGTGCGCACAGTTTAACAACTTCAAGACTAACAATGGAGGTAGAAGCAGTGACACAAGCACTCCACTGGCTTTCATCCACAGGCCAGTTTCAAACTCAACAAGCCATGATACTGACTGACTCCATGAACCTACTTCAGAAAGTGAAAAGTGGAATGGGAAGCCCTGCTTGGAATGAACTAATGCGCAGCCTTCCATTGGAGACACTCATATGGGATGTACTGCCCTGGACATGCTGGAGTTAAAGGAAACGAGAGAACAGGCACACTGGCTGGCAATGGCAACGATAAGAACTGGATTACAGCTTGGCCGATCTGATGTGAAGAATCACTTAAGCAAACAAGAGAAAACCAACTCTACCATAGACCATCTTTCAGATGTGAACATCAAGAGAGGAAGTGGCCGTACATCCAGACTGAAGGGAAGAGCAAGAAACATGGCCAACCAAACATTGGAAAAATCTGAAGTCCAACACTGCAGACACCTAGAGATTGGGGCAAACTTATACTGGGCCTTTCCAGTAACAGACACAAATGATTAGACACATGTCAACTGAGATGAGACTTTGAATCTGTCAGGGCCCTCAGCGCATACTGTAGACTGTGCTCTCGGTGTGTGTGTTCATCAGTGGGGTGATGCCAGCGTGTTAATTAGAGAGTCCACTGACGTGAGTGTGCAAGCATTGGGTGTGTGCGTGTGTGTGTGTGTGGTGTGAGTGTGTGTGTGTGTGTGTGTGTGTGTGTGTGTTGTGTGTGTGTGTGTGTGTGTTTGTGTGTGTGAGAGAGAGAGAGAGAGAGAGAGAGAGAGAGAGAGAGAGAGAGAGAGAGAGAGAGAGAGAGAGAGAGAGAGAGAGATAACGATAATTTATTCAAAAAAGGCCACAGCCCCATTTGAAGAGGGGGCATTGACATATAACTGATGTAACCACACATTAATATACAAGCACATATAAACAAATTCAAATCAGATAACTCCTCCTCTTGAAGGATTTATACAAATATGAAGGTAGATCACCAACAACATTCTCATTTCTTGACGACAAAAGCAAGACAAGCCTAAAAAATGATGGACGTCGATAATATTTCAAAGGAATATATTTTTGTCTTAAATCTGTAAGCAAAGGATAAAACAAACAGAAAATGAAGTTCGTTTCTCTGGGGCAGACTTGCACAATGGACATAAAACGTCTAATTCTGTAAGAACATTGTAAACGTTGCCTGAGAGAGAGAGAGAGAGAGAGAGAGAGAGAGAGAGAGAGAGAGAGAGAGGGAGAGAGAGGAGAGAGAGAGAGAGAGAGAGTGTGTGTGTGTGTGTGTGTGTGTGTGTGTGTGTGTGTGTGTGTGGTGTGTGTGCACGTTCACGCGCGCGCATGCGCGAGCGAGCGCGCGCGTATGTTGTGTGTGTGTGTGTGTTTGTGTGGTGTGTGTGTGTGTGTGTGTGTGTGTGCGCGCGTGCGTGCGTGCGTGCGTGCGTGCATGCGTGTGTGTGTGTGTGTGTGTGTGTGTGTGTGTGTGTGTGTGTGTGTGTGTGTGTGTGTGTGTGAGGGGGAGTTGTTCTTATTGTTATGTGTGTATGCGCGTGTGCGCGTGCACGTATATGTTGTATTTGATGGTCTTGATCCTAAGTCATCACACACACACACACACACACACACACACACACACACACCACACACACACACACGCACATACACTGACACCAACACTAACACACCATACGCGCGCATGCACACACACACGCGCGCACGTGCACACACACACACACACACACACACACACACACACACACACACACACAACACACACACACACACACTCACACACACACACACACACACACAAGTATTCGTCCGCTATTCGTCCGCCGTGTACATCCTTTTATAACGTCATTATCTATACGTATTTATCTGTTTTTTTTCTCTCATCAGCCGCGAAGACTGACGTAGACTGAAACGTTGACGGGTTTCATTCTTTCGCTTGTAAATCTTGAGAGAACATCCTCAAAGATATCTGTCGTTTTTGCAGGAGATTCAGTTTTGGTGAGTAATTTAACAACAAGAGCAACAAGAAGGACGATGACAACAACAACGACAAAAAACACACTAACGCTGTTTTTTGTACTCCTAGTTCTTATAGAATAGGGAGAATAAAGAAATGCTGTCTGTCTCTGAGTTTGTCCACCCGTCCGTAGTCAAAATGTGTTCCACACGCTCCACACATACTAACGCTATAACGGGCCATAACGGTTTTTTCTTCTGTAAGGAATATCTCAGAAAGTGCTTGGCCGATCTTTCTGAAAAAGTTGAAGGCATGTTCATTATAGGTCACGGATGATGCCCGATGTTTTTATTTTACCGTTATTTCCGTTACTAACGGTTATACCGGCCCATAACGGTTTTTTGTTCTTTATGGAATATGTCAGAAAGTACGTGGCCGATCTTTCCGAAAATGTGTAGGTATATTCATTATGGGTCATGGATGATGACCATGTTTTGTTTTACAGTTATATCTGTTACTAACGGCTATATCACCTAAAGCGGTTTTTACACTTTATGGAATATCTCTGAACGTATACTTCGCCGATCTTTCTGAAAATTTGTAGGTATGTTTATTATGGGTCATGGATGATGCCGATGTTGTGTTTTACAGTTATATCTGTTACTAACGGCTAAAATCACCCTAAAGCGGTTAACACTTTATGGAATATCTCAGAATGTATACTTGGCCGATCTTTCTGAAAATTTGTAGGTATGTTTATTATGGGTCATGGATGATGCCCCAATATTTTTTTTTTGCCATTATAAAATGTTACTCATGGCGATAACGGTCCATAACGGTTTTTCTTCTTTGTGGAACATCTGAGAAAGTGCTTGGCCGACCTTTTCTGAAAATTTTCAGGTATGTTTATTTTTGGTCATGGATGATGCTCAATGCTTATTTTAACCGTTATATCCATTACTAACGGCTATAACGGCCCATAACAGTTTTCTTCTTTATGGAATATCTGAGAAAGTACTTAGCTAATCTTTCTGAAAATGTGAAAGTATTTTTATCATGGGTCATGGATGATGCCCAAGGTTTTATTTTAATGTTACCAGCCATTTGTAATGACTGTAACGGTCCATAACGGTTTTTCTTGTTATGGAATATCTCAAAAAGTACGTGGCTGATCTTTCTGAAAATTTGTACGTATGTTCATTTGGGTGATGGATGATGCTCGATGTTTTATTTTACCGTTTTTATCCGTTACTAACGGCTCTCACAGCCCATAACGGTTTTTGTGTTGTTTATGGAATATCTCAGAAAGTACTTGGCCGATCATTCCGAAAGTTTTAAAGGTATGTTCATTATGCCCTATGTTGTATTTAACCGTTGTAGCCGTTACTAACGGTTATAATGGCCCATAACGGTTTGTCATCTTACTGAATGTCCCAGAAAGTACTTGGTCGATCTTTTAGAAAATTTGTAGGTATGTTTATTAACAGTCGTGGATGATTACCGATGTTTTATTTTATCGTTTATATCTGTTACTAACAGGTATAATGACCTAAAACGGTTTTCTTCTTTATGGAATATTTCAGAAAGTACTCTCTGCCGATCTGTCTGAAAATTTGTAAGTATGATTATTAGGGGTCATTGATGATATCTGATGTTTATTTTGGCCGTTATACTTGATACTCACGGCGCGGATAACGGCCCATAACGGTTTTTCCTTCTGTATGGAACATCTGAGAAAGGACTTGGCCGATTGTTTGAGAATTTGTAGGTATGTTCATTATGGGTCACGGATGATGCCTGATGTTTTATTTCACCGTTATAGCCGTTACTTATTGCTATAATGGCCGAAAACGGGTTTTCTTCTTTATGGAATATCTCAGAAAGCGCTTTGGCCGATCTTTCTGAAAATTGGAAAGTCTTTTTTACTACGGGTGATGGGCCCGATGCTTAATTTACCGTTATAGCCGTTACTAACGGCTATAACGGCCCATAACGGTTTTTTTCATCTGTATGGAATATCTGGAGAAAGTGCTTGGCTCTATCTTTCTGAAAATTTGTAGGTGTGTCATTATAGGCGACGGATAATGACCGATGTTTTATATTTTCACCGATATATCCGTCACTTTAGGGCGATAACGGCCCATAACGGTTTTTCTTCTTTAGGGAGTACCTCAGAAAGTATGTGAACGATCTTTCTGAAAATTTGTAGGTATGTTCATTATGCGTCACGTATGATGACCAGTGTTTTATTTTACCGTTATATCCGTTACGGCTATAATGATCTAAAACAGTTACCTTCTTCATGGAATATGTCAGAAAGTACTTGGGCGATCTTTGTTAAAATTTGAAAGTATGTTTATTATAGGCCATGGATGATGCCTGATGTTCATAGAACGGTTTTTTCTTCTTTATGAAACATCCAAAGAAAGTACTCGGCCGATCTTTCTGAAAATCTATAGGTATGTTTTTATTATGGGTGACGGATGATGCCCAAAGTTTTATTTTACCGTTAAAGCCGTTTACTAACGGCTATAACGGCCCATAACGTTTTTTTTTTTTTCTTTTCTATGGAATATCTTGCAAAGTACATGGCCGATCTTTCTGAAAACCTGTAGGTATTTTCATTATGAGTGACGAATGAAGCCTGATTTTGTATTTTAACCGCCGTTACTAACGGCTATAACGGCCCATAACGGTTTTTGTTGTTTATGAAATATCTGAGAAAGTACTTAGCCAATCTTTTTGAAAATTTGAAAGCATTTTTATCATGGGTCATGGATGATGCCTGATGTTTATTTTACTGTTACAACTGTTTCTAATAGAGATGGAGAAACTAGGAACATGAATTAAGAAAATATATTACAGACATGAAAACTCTTCACTAGTTGCATAAGGGAACCATCGTAATCCCTTTTGAAGGCAGATGTATTTGTATTGCCTGCTTCGTTACTAACAGTTCCAACAGCCCCAAAACCATTTTTCTTCTTTATGGAATATCTGAGAAAGTACTTGGCCTGTCTTTCAGAAAATTTGAAAATATGTTTACTATGGGACATGGATGATGCCCGATTTTTTTCTCCCTACGGTTATAGTCGCTACTAATGGTTATATGGCCCATAACGGTTTGTGTTCTTTATGGACTATCCCAGAAAGTACTCTGCAGAGATTTTTCTGAAAATTTGTAGGTATGTCAATTATGGATCATGGATGATGGCGTATGTTTATTTTACTGTTATGTCCGTTACTAACGGCTATAATGACCTAAACGGCTTTCCTCATTTATGAAATATGTCAGAAAGTACTCTGCCGATTGTTCTGAAAATTTGTAAGTATGTTTATTATTAGTCATGGATGATGCTGATTTTTTTTTTCCCGTTATAGTTGTTATTCACGGCGATAACGGCCCATACGGATTTTCTTTTTTATGGAACATCTGAGAAAGGACCCGGCCGATTTTTCTCGAAATCTGTGGGTATGTTCATTGTGGGTCATGGATAACGCCCATGTTTTATTTCACCATTATAGCCGTTACCTACGGCTGTAACGGCCCAAATAAGTTTTTCTTCTTTATGGAATATATGAGAAAGCACTGGGCCGATCTTTCTGACAATTTGTAAGTATGTTTATTATGGGGGATGGATGATGCCTGACGTTTGTTTTTACCGTTATACCCGTTACTAACGGCTATAACGGCACATAACGGTTTTTTTTTTTTAAAGGAACATCTCAGACAGTGCTCAGCCGATCTTTCTGAAAATTTGTAGGTATGTTTATTATGGGTTGCAGATGATGCCCGATGTTTTCTTTTACCGTTATAGCCATTACAAACAGCTTTAACCTCCCTGGAATATCTCAGAAAGTACTTGGCGGATCCTTTTAAACATTTGCAAGTATGTTCATTATGGGTGACGGATGATGCCCGATGTTTTGTTTTACCATTATAGCCGTTACTAACGGCTATAACGGCCCTTAACGGTTTTTTTTTTTTGTAAATATCTGAGAGAGTAATAGGCAGATGTTTCCGAAAATTTGTAGGTATGTTTATCATGGGTCAGGGATGGTGCTCTATGTTTATATGTCGTCGTTATACCCGCCACTAATGGCTATAACGGGCCAAAACGGTTTTTTCTTTTTCATGAAACATCTGAGAAAGTTCTTGGCCGATCTTCCGTAAGGTATGTAGGTATGTTCATTACGGGTTACGGATGATGCCCGATGTTTTTTATTTTACCATTATCGCTGTTACTAATGGCTATAAACGGCCCATAACGGTTTTTCTTCTCTGTGGAATATCTGACAAAGTACTTTGCCGATCTATCTGAAAATTTGTAGGTATGTTCATTATGGGTGACAGATGATGGCTGAATATCTGTTATTAACGGCTATAACGGCCCAAAACGGTTTTTTCCTCTTTATGGAGTATCTCACATATATTCAAGATAAACTGGGAGTACGTTTATATGCTTTGCATCTTGTTTTCTTCTTCTTTTGTAAAGTATCCGCCTTCATCAAGCTCCAGATTCTGACGCTACAAAAAGGGAGTTCCAGATTTAACAGTTAGTTGAAATGCTGCCTGGATCATCAGCTTGTAGTGGGTTGGGATAGGGGAAAAGAGGGGTGTGGGGCCACATCTAGACATCTAGGGGGAGTGGAGGAAGGAGAGGGGGGGGGGGGGGGTGAGGGAGGCGTAGGTAGACCTTACTCTGTAGTGGGTGGGACGGACTAAGGTGAGGAAGAGGAATACATTACCGTGCTCTGTTTTCAGGAGACAGAAGACTCGGAGTGCACTAGAACGTGACGATGGAAGCTCTGACGATATTCCGATTGTGCCTACTGGCTGGCTTGACTACCTCAGTCATTGTGGCTGCCCCACTGAATGGTAAGCTTGTATCAAATTCTTTGTAACATCATTCCCTGCAATATATACATACATTATACATACATGTTCAGACGAAAAGCCTAGGAGCAGGCAATATGAATAGATCTGTCTTCAAGAGGGATAACAATTGTTGCAGTATTATGCTAGTGAAGAGTTTAATATTTATGATCTATTTTCCTAGTTTGACGTTCTTGTTTTAGTCCTGTCCGTCCCGTCCCCCCCCCCCCCCCCCCCCCCCCCCCCCCGTTTGTTTTTGTACTCCCAGTTCTTATAGAACAGGGAGTACTTCACACTGGGAACGTAGAAATGCTGTCTGTGTGTCCGTCTTCTCTGTTCGCCCATGGTCAAAATGTGTTCCACTCGCTCCAAACAAACTACTGGGCCGATCTTTCTGAAAATTTGTAGGTATGTTCAGTATGGGCAACGGATGATGCCCGATGTTGTATTTACCGTTATAGCCGTTACTAACGGCTATAACGGCCCATAACGGTTTTTCTTTTTTTTATGGAATATTTCAGAAAGTACTCGGCCGATCTTTCTGAAAATGTGTAGGCATGTTGATTATGGGTCACGAATGACGCCCCGATGTTTTATTTTACCCTTATATCCGTTACTAAAGGTTATAACGGCCCATGACGGTTTTTCTCTCTTTATGGAATATTCCAGAAAGTATTTGGCCGATCTTTCTTAAAATTTGTGGCTATGTTCATTATGGGTCGCGGATGATTCCCGATGTATACCGTTATAGCCGTTACTGACATCTATAACGGCCCAAAACGGTTTTTTCCTCTTTATGGAATATCTCGCGCATGTTCAAGGTAAATTGGGAGCACACGTTTTATGTGCTTTGCATATTGTTCTTCCATTTCTTCAAATTTGTGCGAAGTCGCTAATGTAATGACGGAAGATTGTTTGGTTACTTCATTAGGCTAGGGATGGATTGAATCTTAGATCTCCTTTCCTTGTTCCCCTTTTGTTTGATTCATCCTCTGCAACTTATTCTGTTGTAAAACGCAATAGTCTTCTTCCCACCTCCCTCCCTCTCTCTTTCTCTCTCTCTCCTCTCTCTCTCTCTCTCTCCTTATCTTTCTCTGTCTCTTTCTCTCCCTTCTCTTTCTCTCTCGTTATCTCGTGTTACCTGCAACACAATTCTATTTTTTTCTTGATTTGTCCACTTTTCTTCCTGTTCCTCCCCGTCCTCTCTCTCTCTCTCTCTCTCTCTCTCTCTCTCTCTCTCTTCTCTCTCTCTCTCTCTCTCTCTCTTTCTCTCTGTCTCTCTCTGTCTCTCTGCCTCTCTTTCTCTGCCTCTCTTTTTCCAAAAGCGTCATTGGGCAAAAGCAAGGCAGAGAGAGAGAGACAGAGAGAGAGAGAGAGAGAGAGAGAGAGAGAGAGAGAGAGAGAGAGAGAGAGGAGGTGGAGGGAGGGGAGGGGGAAGAGAGACTATTGTGTTTTTCAACATATTAAGTTGCAGAGGATGAATCAGACAAAAAGGGAACAAGGAAAGGAGATCTAAGAGTCAATCCATCCCTAGCCTAATGAAGTAACCAAACATTCTCAAATGGCAATATTAAACTATCGTTGAGTAATGCAATAATATGAAACAAAGGGAGTGTCAATCCAAAAAAAAAAAAAAGACATAAGTGGATAGGAAGGTGGTGGGGGAGGGGGGTTGGGCTTAAAAGATATTGAATAAGAGACAGTATGAAGAGGGGTGAACGAATTCGGTAGGGTTGTGGGGTGGGTGTGTGTGTGTGTGTGGGGAGGTGTGGGGGGGGGGGGGGGGGAGGGTCGGGGGGGAAGTATAAAGAGATAGAAAATGATACACTAAAGGTAGATACGATGGAAGGCGTT
>JADBJO010021843.1:15000-17967 GCA_016801955.1 Conus betulinus
GGGTGTAGATGTGTGGGCGCGCGCACGCGTGTGTGTGTGTGTGTGTTGGTGTGCACGCCCTTGCTTCTGTGTGTGTGTGTGTGTGTGTGTGTGTGTGTGTGTGTGTGTGTGTGTGTGTGTGTAGTAGAAAATGACGGTATGCAGATATCAAACAGCTCTCAGAAGAGGAGAGAGAGCCCAACTCTTCAGTCTCTACCAGGAGATCTTTGATAAAGGCCATGTCCCAGAAGACTGGACACATGGCTTTACCAAAATCAGGGAAATATCATCATCCGCTAAATGGCTACCGCATAGGCACTATGCAAAATATAGCAGGAAAGCTCATGGAACGAATCATAGCAAGAAAACTCGCAAGAGATCTTGAAAGTCGACAAATTCTCCCATCAAATCAAGGAGGCTACAGAACAGGTAAAAGTACATTGGAAAATGCGGTCGCTTTTGCCTATGAAGTATAAGGAAGGATTCCAAAGAAAGGAAAAAACACTACCTTTAGCAATAGATCTGGAAGACGCATACAAAAAGAAAAAGTTCAGTTATGGCTTCTCATGGACCTACTCCTTGACTATGGAGTCAACAAGACACTTACACGATGGATAGCATCGGCACTTCAGGAGCGAACCGTCATCCTACGATTTGGAGACTGGACGACTGAGCTTCATAAACTTTCTATGGGATTACCTCTAAGTTCTCCTCTCTCCCCTGTTTTGTAAAATGTTTACTCTCAATTCTCAACAACAAGACATCAGGACAAGTACCATCACCAATTTTCTTCAATGGAACACTAATTGAATCAGCTAACGACCTACGCTGTTTGGATGTAGGCTTTGACAGAATGCTAACCTTCAGAAAGCGTGTTGAGAATAGTGTTCTTAAATGCAAAAAAAAAAAAGGCCTATCCGCCATGAAAGCAATGGCAGCTAAAGGCATTGAACAGCGCCATCTCTACCGACTGTATCACGCCCTTGTACTCAAGGTCATTGATTGTGGATTAGGGCTTACAACACTGTCCTACAGCAACCTTCTCATATTAGAAAGAATTTAAATGAAGCCATGAGACTGATCCTGGGAACCAGTAAAGGACACACCAGTTGAAACTATGCGATACCTGCTCGACCTTCATTCAATGCAGACAAAACACAAAAGCGAGAACAGGTGAAGGCATATTTCAGAGCATTTAAAATCCCCCAAACCCACTTCATGCGGCGGTCAGGAAACAAAAGGCACTCGGTTAGGACGTGGAAAATCATGGATAGGACAGGTAGAACGACAGTATACAGCTTGTGTGCCAGTTAGCAGAACTCAAAGAAATCAAAGGAATGGGAGAAGTATCCAGACCACTTTGAAGCACCTCTACCAAACTGCCATCGCTCCTGAACTGGAAGACATTGTCGAGAATTGCTAGAAGGCAAAACCAACACAGAAATTCAGATGCAGGTAGAAGACCTTTGCACAAAAAGATAATATTGTAATATACACTGAAGGTTCTGTCACCAAAGGTAAGTCAGGCTAGGGATACCCAGGTGAAGCAAAATGGCTGAACTATTCAGGAAGACAATTGTGCGCCCAGTTTAACAACTTCAAGTCTAACAATAGGAGGTAGAAGCAGTGACACAAGCACTCCACTGGCTTTCATCCACAGGCCAGTTTCAAACTCAACAAGCCATGATACTGACTGACTCCATGAACCTACTTCAGAAAGTGAAAAGTGGAATGGGAAGCCCTGCTTGGAATGAACTAATGCGCAGCCTTCCATTGGAGAGACTCATATGGATTGTACTGCCCTGGACATGCTGGAGTTAAAGGAAAAACGAGAGAGCAGGCACACTGGCTGGCATGGCAACGATAAGAACTGGATTACAGCTTGGCCGATCTGATGTGAAGAAGAATCACTTAAGCAAACAAGAGAAAAGCAACTCTACCATAGACCATCTTTCAGATGTGAACATCAAGAGAGGAAGTGGCCGTACATCCAGACTGAAGGGAAGAGCAAGAAACATGGCCAAACCAAACATTGGAAAAATCTGAAGTCCAACACTGCAGACACCTAGAGATTGGGGCAAACTTATACTGGGCCTTTCCAGTAAACAGACACAAATGATTAGACACATGTCAACTGAGATGAGACTTTGAATCTGTCAGGGCCCTCAGCGCATACTGTAGACGTGTGCTCTCTGGTGTGGGGTGATGCCAGCGTGTTACACATACAAGCAAATATAAACACAAATTCAAATCAGATAACTCCTCCTCTTGAAGGAGTTATACAAATATGAAGGTAGATCACCAACCAACATTCTCATTTCTTGACGACAAAAGCAAGACAAGCCTAAAAAATATGATGGACGTCGATAATATTTCAAAGGAATATATTTTTGTTTAAATCTGTAAGCAAAGGACAAACAAACAGAAAATGAAGTCGTTCTCTGGGGCAGAACTTGCACAATGGACATAAAACGTCTAATTCTGTAAGAACATTGGAACGTATTGCTGTTGAGAGAGAGAGAGAGAGAGAAGGAGAAGAGGAGAGAGGGCGAGAGAGAGAGAGAGAGAGAGAGAGAGTGTGTTATGTGGGTGTGTGTGGTGTGGTGTGCAACGTTCCGCGCAGCGCATGCTCGCGCGTCGCGCGCGAGTCGCTGCGCGTTATGTAGGGGTTGTGTTATTTTTGTGTGGTGTGTGGTGCGCCGCGTGTGCATGCGTGTGTGTGTGTGTGGTGGTATGTTGTGTGCGTGGTTGCGTGCGTGCGTGCGTGCGTGCGGTGCGTTGCGTGCGTGTGTGTGTGGTGTGGTGTTGGTGATGGGGAGTTTGTTGTTTCTTATTGTTATTTCGTAGTGCGCGTGGTGCGCGTGCCGGATATGTTATTTGATGGTCTTATCCTATCATCACACACACACACACGACACACAAACCACACACACGACTCCACACACACACACACACACACACACTTGACCCAACAATAACACCACAGAG
>JADBJO010021844.1:0-2500 GCA_016801955.1 Conus betulinus
GCGAACAATATTTAGAACCATTGAAGTATTCTGATTATTTTTTTAATGCAATTAGAAGAGGGCTGATAATCTTCCAGAAATAGAGACAATTGAAAAAGAACTATGGAGTAAGTTTTCGACTGCTCCTTAACACATATTCCGTTTTACTGAATTCGGCTTGAAAAGCATTCAGCTTTAACCGAAAAAACAAAAAAAGGATTTGGTTTGTCGGACATATTAAATGTATGGGATCATGAACATATTAAACCAACGCTTTTCTATTCTTTGTTGTTGTTTCAAGCAAAGATTTGTTAGAAAAATTGTCACTTATCAAATTCATTTTACAGGGAAGAATATTAGAAAATTCTGAGCATCTGTACATTTTATCAACATTTGATAAGAAGTTTATTTTGTTTAACGTGTGTGTGTGTGTGTGTGTGTGTGTGTGTGTGTGTGTGTGTGTGTGTGTGTGTGTTCCTCTGTGTGTGTGGGGGGGGGGGGGGGGGGGGGAGAGACTTAGAGTTTAACTGTCATGAGGTATAGACACAACATTTTTAATCACAAATTATACAAAAAGATAGCACAGCTTTTACTTGAACAACAGTTTATACAGGCCCCATATACGGAGCCATTACCGTCGTTTCATGTTCATGGAACCAGGGACAATTTTGCAGCATGGCTTTGTAGAGCATCGCAGCAGAGCATGTCACTTGAGCATTGTTTGCACAAGTCTGGGTCTGGTAGATCTTGATGGAGTAGATGTCCAGACCACAGAAAATATGTCTACTGACCATTTTTCTCACTCCATCTGTAATGTCCATGTATCTATTCGATTCTGTTTGTGGATCGTGACCACTATAGCGATGTCTACTGACTTCATGTCTTCGTTCAAAATGTTGTGCGTTTACTTTTCAGTCGGTAGTTTCCAGTAAAGTGAAAATGCATTCTCAAAGCGCCGCCTTTTTGTTTCCAGAGAGATGTGTATGTGGGAATCCAATTGCTTTTTCATGACATGTTTTGTTCGCTCTAGATTTGAATCATTTCCATTTTATGTGGAACTTTTCAGAAACATTCTAGAAATGAAGTGTCGGATGTTTCAACATTTGAAGCAGGCTTTCAGATGCCTGTTAGAGGTGTGATTTGTGGTTTGCTTTTGTTATGTGTAACCAGAAAACTCAGCTGCGTGCAGTTTGTAACCTGACTGGGCATCAGCCATGTTCCACTGAGGCAGGAAGACTCGCGCCTTTTAAGCTGGCATTTAAAATTGCAGACTCGTGTGCGTTTGCGTGTCTGTGGGTCTGTGGAGGGAGGGGGGTGGAGGAGAGGTGGGGGAGCAGGTAGAGAAGGAAGGTGGAGGTGGAGCGGGGAGTGATGTGTGGTGGTGGTGGTGATGCCAGAGATCAATTCAGCAGAAAAGGGTTGGAATACGAGAACTGCGCTGCTCATGTGGAGATCTGTAGACGGGAACCACATGTCAAACTGCAGTGAAATGGAGACTGGCATAATCAGGATATTACAGAGGTGAATCATCATGTCTGATTTCAGTTGAACTTTTTCTTGTTCATCTCAGAGTGTGCAGTGTTTTTGTTTGCTTACTTTACAAAATGCTGTTGAAGTCTTGTGCCATTTTGCGAAAAATAATTTCGCAAACTTTTTTTTTTTTTTTTTTTGGTGGCATCAGTTATCGGATCAATGGAGCACCTAAAGCGCGGTGATGATTTTTTTTTTCCTTAGGCCGAAATCCACCTCTTCATTTGTTGGTGCTTCACATTGCCCTCTTCATCTGAAAAAAAAAAAAAAAAGAAAAAAAAAAAAGCGATTTCCACTATTTTTGTTTTTCTTTCTTTTCTTTTTTCTTTCTTTTTGTCCAACCAGTCTCTTACACACCATGCATAGTCCGTGTGTTTTCTTACAAATGGACACATTTTTTGCTGATTTTAGTGCTTTAGCGGTTTGATACAAAGTGTCTGGGTTTGTTAATGTTCTAATGTGTGTGTGGTACTGGCACTCTCATGCTGGTAATGTGCTGCTTATACAACGCAAACAACTTAAATGAAGCAACAGACTTAAATATTTTTTTCCCCTCAGTTTTTTTCAACAGACAGACATACAAAAAAAAAAGAAAAAAGAGAAAATATAGAAGCTTTAAAATTCACACCAAACGAAAGAGAGGTATGGCGACTGAGGAAAGTAGTTATGATCATAATAATACCCCATCACTGTCGCTCCTGAACTTACTATTCCCTGTAATCATCCTTGAAAAAGAAGGGCGAAAAAGAATGCAAGGATGATCCTAGGAAAGATGGCAAACGTATACAGGAGACAGACTTTCGGCAAACTTTGTACTGGTTTGTGATCTGTGTGATATTTGACCGGTATTTGAATGCCAGAGGCAGCTTAGGGTCAAGTTTAGGTCAAAACTGATTTTGAAATTTCAAAAATCAATGCTGTACAAATACAGTTTCATTACTTTGTTAGCAAGCTTTGTAGATGAAGAGAACTATTATGTCATGTGCATCTA
>JADBJO010021844.1:12500-17113 GCA_016801955.1 Conus betulinus
CTTTTGCTATTTTTCATGGTGAGGTGTGGCGCATGTTGTCCTGTCTCTCAAACTATGCAGTGTCATCTGTGTGTGTTCAGTGCCTCGGCAGGTAAGCTTATAATCTAGTGGGTCGTCTGCACCTTATTGTTTGGGTTGTTTATTGAACGTCAACTTATTATAAACTAGTGGGTCGTCTGCACCTTATTGTTCGGGGTGTTTACTGAACGTCAACTTATTATAAACTAGTGGGTCGTCTGCACCTTATTGTTCGGGGTGTTTACTGAACGTCAACTTATTATAAACTAGTGGGTCGTCTGCACCTTATTGTTCGGGGTGTTTACTGAACGTCAACTTATTATAAACTAGTGGGTCGTCTGCACCTTATTGTTCGGGGTGTTTACTGAACGTCAACTTATTATAAACTAGTGGGTCGTCTGCACCTTATTGTTCGGGGTGTTTACTGAACGTCAACTTATTATAAACTAGTGGGTCGTCTGCATGCACCTTATTGTTCGGGGTGTTTACTGAACGTCAACTTATTATAAAACTAGTGGGTCGTCTGCACCTTATTGTTCGGGGTGTTTACTGAACGTCAACTTATTATAAACTAGTGGGTCGTCTGCACCTTATTGTTCGGGGTGTTTATTGAACGTCAACTTATTATAAACTAGTGGGTCGTCTGCACCTTATTGTTTGGGGTGTTATTGAACGTCAACTTATTATAAACTAGTGGGTCGTCTGCACCTTATTGTTTGGGGTGTTTATTGAACGTCAACTTATTATAAACTAGTGGGTCGTCTGCACCTTATTGTTTGGGGTGTTTGCTGAACGTCAACTTATTATAAACTAGTGGGTCGTCTGCACCTTATTGTTCGGGGTGTTTATTGAACGTCAACTTATTATAAACTAGTGGGTCGTCTGCACCTTATTGTTTGGGGTGTTTATTGAACGTCAACTTATTATAAACTAGTGGGTCGTCTGCACCTTATTGTTTGGGGTGTTTATTGAACGTCAACTTATTATAAACTAGTGGGTCGTCTGCACCTTATTGTTCAGGGTGTTTGCTGAACGTAAACTTATTATAAAATAGTGAGTCGTCTGCACCTTATTGTTTTGGGGTGTTTATTGACGTAAGACCGCTTGATATCCATCTTGACAAGATCTCTGTGTGTGTGTGTGTGTGTGTGTGTGTGTGTGTGTGTGTGTGTGTGTGTGTGTGTGTGCGCGCGCGCGCGCGTTTGTGTATATATGTGTGTGTGATTTGCTGAACAATTTAATAGTGGGGAAAAAAACAGTGCAGGCTAACATTTGTTCATCATTAGATGAATGACTTGGCAAAAATTAATTTGGTTAATGAAAAGTAAGAATAATGGGAGGGAGATGGGGGAGGGGGAAAGGTGGGGAGGGGGAGGGGGGGGGGACGCTGTAGGAGAGAAATGAGAACGAATTTAGGGAAAGAGAGAGACAGAGACGGACAGACATGCAAACAGACAGACAGAGTGTGAAATTCGAAGAGAGATGAATTAAATCAAAAACAAAATAGCCCTGCCTTAGGAAGCTTTGCTGCTTCCCCCTCCCGCCTCCAACATTGATGTTTAAATTACGTCACGTGTCACTACAGTGTAAATACTTTGTCTTAGGGAAGGAATCAGGAAGTTGGGTGACAAGTAGGATTTCTCAAAAACGTTTTTTTTTTTTTTTCCAGGACAACCAAAATGCCCCTGGAATTTCTAGCCCTGGTCATGTTGGTGTCGGTCAGTGGTGCCTGTTCTGACCCAGCACATACAGGGCACCACTTACCAAGCCCCCAGCTGATGGCCGTGACAATTGTGGCTTGGTCGCCTAGCCAACGTGAATGAGCATCTACCTCCAGAGGGCGCCACCATATCCATCCACTGACAGTCCTCCAGAACTGAACACGTGGACAGGGATTTCCCCCACAGGGAATGGAAAGTGAACTGAACACGTTGACAGGGATTTCCCCCACAGGGAATGGAAAGTGAACTGAACACGTGGACAGGGATTCCCCCACAGGGAAATGGAAAGTGAACTGAACACGTGGACAGGGATTTTCCCCACAGGGAATGGAAAGTGAACTGAACACGTGGACAGGGATTTCCCCCCCCACAGGGAATGGAAAGTGAACTGAACACGTTGACAGGGATTTCCCCCACAGGAAATGGAAAGTCAGGTCTCCACGTCAGCAGGGCAAAAAAGAGCCAGGGAAGTTGAGACGTTTTTTTTTTTTTTTTTTTTTTTTTTTTTTTTGGGGGGGGGGGGGGGGGGGGGGGAGAGCGGGGGAGGGGGAGAGGGGGGGGGGGGGGGGGGTCGAGATGGGAAGGAGGAGGGCTGATCAGGATGATGCTGTTTGTTCCATTTTGATCTGAGATCACATGACAGGGCTGTACACTATGTGAACCATCCCTCTCCAGCCGTTGACAAACACTGTCTCTGAACTATTGTCTGAACCTTTTTCTGAACCTGACAGCCCTGCTTGCGACTGTGTTGTTGACCTGAAATACCGTAGGAATTTTGAAGACGCCCCGAGTTCTATTCAGCCCTTTGTCTGTTGTTGACCTGAAATACCGTAGGAACTTTGAAGACACCCCGAGTTTCTATTCAGCCCTTTGTCTGTTGTTGACCTGAAATACCGTAGGAACTTTGAAGACACCCCGAGTTCTATTCAACACTTTGTCTGTTGTTGACCTGAAATACTGTAGGAACTTTGAAGACACCCCGAGTTCTATTCAGCCCTTTGTCTGTTGTTGACCTGAAATACCGTAAGAACTTTGAAGACCCGGAGTTCCGTTCAACCCTTGGGAACTGGTGATGTCCCCCTCTGAACAGCGCAGACACAGACTATGGAGTGGTGTGTGATTGGTCCACATTTTCTGACCACCAACCTTATCCAGTAACAATGTGTCCATACATGTCAACCTCACCTCGTAACAATGTGTCCATACATGTCAAACTCACCTGGTAACAATGTGTCCATACATGTCAACCTCACCTGGTAACAATGTGTCCATACATGTCAACCTCACTGTGTAACAATGTGTCCATACATGTCAACCTCATCTGGTAACAATGTGTCCATACATGTCAACCTCACCTGGTAACAATGTGTCCATACATGTCAACCTCACTGTGTAACAATGTGTCCATACATGTCAACCTCACCTGGTAACAATGTGTCCATACATGTCAACCTCACTGTGTAACAATGTGTCCATACATGTCAACCTCACTGTGTAACAATGTGTCCATACATGTCAACCTCATCTGCTAACAATGTGTCCATACATGTCAACCTCACCTGGTAATAATGTGTCCATACATGTCAACCTCACTGTGTAACAATGTGTCCATACATGTCAACCTCACCTGGTAACAATGTGTCCATACATGTCAACCTCACCTGGTAACAATGTGTCCATACATGTCAACCTCACTGTGTAACAATGTGTCCATACATGTCAACCTCACCTGGTAACAATGTGTCCATACATGTCAACCTCACCTGGTAACAATGTGTCCATACATGTCAACCTCACTGTGTGTACAATGTGTCCATACATGTCAACCTCACCTGGTAACAATGTGTCCATACATGTCAACCTCACCTGGTAACAATGTGTCCATACATGTCAACCTCACTGTGTAACAATGTGTCCATACATGTCAACCTCATCTGCTAACAATGTGTCCATACATGTCAACCTCACTGTGTAACAATGTGTCCATACATGTCAACCTCACTGTGTAACAATGTGTCCATACTTGCCAACCTCACCTCGTAACAATGTGTCCATACATGTCATACAACGTCAACCTCACCTGCTAACAACGTGTCCATACATGTCAACCTCACCTGCTAACAATGTGTCCATACATGTCAACCTCACCTGGTAACAACGTGTCCATACATGTCAACCTCACCTGCTAACAATGTGTCCATACATGTCAACCTCACCTGCTAACAATGTGTCCATACATGTCAACCTCACCTGGTAACAATGTGCCCATCAATGTCAACCTCACTGTGTAACAATATGTCCATACATGTCAACCTCACCCGGTAACAATATGTCCATACATGTCAACCTCACCCGGTAACAATGTATCCATACATGTCAACCTCTCCTGGTAACAAGGTCTTCACACAAATCACAGAGATGTGCAGAATACACATACAGTTGTTGACTTACCTGGCCACCAGTCTTTCATAGGTGGTATCGGACGAGGGGTCGGGTCCCCCTGTCCACACCGCGCTCCACCAGGTGCCTGGCTGTTGCCGCTGGTCAGCACAGAGACACCGCCCGACAGCCTGTGCCGTGTCCTGACTGTTGGTGCACCGAACCAAGGCCTGCAGGACACACAGAGGACAGACCCTTCAGCCAGGGGAGGTCACTGTCAGGGGTTGTACTACGTGGACAGACGATCACTTCAGGGTGTGTCAGTCAGGGGGGGATTACTGCATGTACAGACCATCATGTCAGGGGGTGTCACTGTCATCTGTCATGGGTTGTACGGCATGTACAGACCATCATGTCAGGGTGTGTCACTGTGATGGGTTGTACGGCATGTACAGACCATCATGTCAGTGTTATCACTGTGAGGGAAGTACTATG
>JADBJO010021845.1:0-10000 GCA_016801955.1 Conus betulinus
GTCTCCCTCAGTAGATACACACGATCTTAAATCTGCCTGTGTTCAAGTAACAGAACGCCCCATCCTAACCTGTATGCCTTTCCCCTCAGATAGGGCAATCTCAATCTGTAATCTACCTCTTTTCCTGATGTAAGAGAAACCATGTTAACCACGGAGCTTTTCTTCAGTCGTAACAGACTAACCAGTCTCAATCCCTGCCAACTGTTCCTCCTTAGTCGCTAACTTACAAACGATTCTAACTCTATAAAACCGTTGTTTTCCCTCAGTAACAGAAACCATCTTTAATCCCAACGGTTTTTCTTTAGGTTACGACGAACCAACCTAACTCTCCGCCGTGGTTTCCTCAGGAACAGAAACCATCTTAATCCCAACTGTGTTCTTTAGTACTACAAAACATCCTAACCCGCCTACCGGTTTCCCTCAGTAACATAAACCATTGTACTTCCCAACTGGTTTCTTTAGGTACTACAACACTCCTAACTCTCTCTATCGTTCCTCCTGCCATGCTAACAGAACCATCTTAATCCCAACTGTTTCCTTATGTACTACAAACAATCCTAACTCTACCTCCGTTTTCCTCATGGTAACGGAAACCATCCCGACACTACCTTTTCTTCAGGTATCAGGAATCATCCAGAACCATTCGTTTCCCGAGTTTAGAACAGACAATTTTATCCCTCTATCTTTTTTCAGGTTCTGGAAAATATTCTCACAATACCAGTTTTCCTTTGGGTAATAATAAACCATCCTACCCTTACCTATTTCTTCATGGTAATATAACCATCCTAGCCCTACCCATTTCTTCATCTAGTAACAGGAGGTCTCCACAATACCGGTCACCATCCATGCGCGTCCGATGGAGATGGTTAGAAGCAATTCTGGTCAGCATGTGCCACCCACTTCAGCTCCTCAGAACAGCCCTGCGCTGGACCCCCACCCCCCCCCCCCCCCCCCCCCCCAAGGTAATAGGAACGGGGACGACCGATAGGAAACCTGGCGCTAGCACAATAGAAAGTGGAGCTGAAATAACAAAGGACTGACTCTCAAACACAGCTCCCCCAAGCAGCTGCAGACAGAGCCAGATGGAGCCTCTTCTCTTGCTGTAGCCTCAAGCGCCACAGAACGGAGATGACTGAGTACAGAGACAGAAAGCGCTTTCCTATTTCCCTCAAGTCTCTTGATCCTGGTCTCTGTTGTGCAAACCGCTCACCCAGTTTCACGGCATATTAATGCTAAACCAGACCCTAGCCGCTTCACACATATGCCACTGAAGAAGGATGCACGTGTTTAAGTTGTGCGATAAAGTACGTTCCTGCCGCAAATATCCGAAAGTGAAGAGGGTAAAATGAACATGGTGTCAGGACTATAGGGTGTCAAGACTGCATAAGCCGCCATAGTTGGATAGGAGTGGTCAGTAACTTATGCTGCCTATGGATTTTCTGACAGGTATTGTTTTACCAACAACACCAATGTGACATCCGATAAGTCATTAGGGCCTATATCGTGGATTGCTGGCACATTATTTCACTTAAGAAGGTTTCATAATTTTTTTCAGCCAGTGCTGTAAATGTGATTGCTGTCTTCGCATCAGAGTAATTAACCACATAACATTGATGACAGAATCAAGAGGAATCAAGAAATGCTAAAGCCAAACCCACTGTGCAAGGTATCAAAGCATATCCATCATATTCAACCGAATTTACTATGTCATGGTGACATGTTACATCCTATGTTTCAGACACTGTTTAAATACTGCAAATTTTTTAGTGTCGTATTTTATGAGCTAAGACTACGTTCTCATACAATTGCAAATGTGGTTTTCAATTTTCATGAATGATAGCCTAGTCAGTTTTTACTTTTTTTTTGAGTGTAAATCATTTTCCGCCAATAAGTCCTTTCAAGAAACAATGAAATATCATCTTTTTTTCAGCTTGTGTTCCTTGCCTCAGAATTGTTTTGTATATGGGACATCCTCAAACAAAATTAAGATACATTAAAAATCTGTCCTACGTTTTATGGTGACAAAGACCACTTTCCATCATGCTTAAACGCATACTACGATATGAGGCTTATCATTTTGCCCACAACACACACCACACATCCCACACACCCCACTCCACACCACTACCACCACACCACATGCAGCATTCACTCATCAAACACACCCACACACACACACCATACACACACAGTCACACTAACACACACAGCCACACACACACACCCACCATGCATACACCAATGCACTCCACTTCACATCCTACCACACACACCACACCTCGACATCACAACACATCACCCCCCACCCACACACTCAGCACACACACCACACCTCTCCCTCACACTACACACCCACACCCACATGCGTCTGCCAGTGACAAACTAAATATGAAATGTAGACTCCTTCCCTCATTTAGGTTCATTCATCTCCTTTTGGTAAAGCCCTTTGTGCTACACGTGACTATCAGTACTCCCTGTGGGTTTATAGGAAGAGGGGACTTAGTGACTGACACAGAGGCATAACTGCCACGGGGGGCCTGCCGCGTGTATTATAGAGCAGTTGTGCCAGGTAGGATTCGTTTCCCCATCGGCACCGATCTCGGTATACCGATCGTATCTGTCTCTCTCTTCTGCTTCCAAAGATAACCCTGTTGTGTCACAATACAGGTCATTGGTTCGCGTACACCTGTTTGCTACACACCTTGGTTGACATAACTGGCGGCTAAGGTTCTCTTACTTTTGGCTGATTTCCTGCTTTTCTCTCGGTCTTTCTTCTGTTTCTTCCCTCTGTCCTAATTTTCTCGCAGACTGCCATGTCGTCTAGCACTAATTCTATTCCATTCGTTCAGTTCATGTGTATAACCGTCTAAACACACAATGAATATTGATAAACCTGACTCTGTTCATTACCTCCGAGTAGAGAGTGTACAGAATCCTCGTCAACCAAAAAAGAATGAAAGAAAAAAGACCGAACTAATGCTGAGGTTACAAAGTTAGCTTTCCATAACACAACTGATAGTGCATACTAGTGCACCGTAAATCCGCCACACCTCGCTGGCAAAACTGAGGTCTGAACAGAACATACGCGCAACATCTCACTATAGAACTGATTACTCAGCCTTGTATGATCGCAGAATCATCAGATTGTTGTCCTTGCTGGGGACCTTTCAAGTATAGCTTTGGTTGGTATATTTGTACACGCCTTCTGGCCCCGGTAATTGTATCGAGAAGGGATGTTTGAACATCTCAGATCTCCGAACAAATACTCAGTGCATATTCACAATTTAGGCATAGAACAACTTCTAATATAGCGGAAACACTAAGAGAAGAGCGAGAGAGAGATGAGAGAAAGAGAGAGAGATAAGTCAACCACAAAGAAAATCAACTCAAAGAACCATCAGTGACCTGCGAAAACTTTTGAAAGCCAGCACCTCGAGCACAGTAGCGTTGGTCAAGCGCCTAATACCAGGCTTTCTTTGTCGACAACCCTTTGCTTTCTCTCCATGTGAACCTGATTCATGGCATCAGCCCTCACGGCCGCCGTGATGTTGGGGTCGTGCGTGTGTGTGTGTCCATCGTGTCCCCTCGCAACCAGTGTGGTTTGGGTTCCAGGCGGGGCTCACCCGGGCTGGCAGACTCACCTGGCACCCCCGACGAATGCCAACCTGCATACGGCAAGCTTAGCGCGTTCAAAGTATGATTCTTGTGAAACTTATTCAACCGACATGATCGGTTGAACCGAACGCCTTTACATTTTATACCATGAATGCAGCTTGAAAGACTGGCAGCTGCCAACCTTCAGGATACTTATGTACCTAGCTAAATACATTGTATAATATTTATCAATCTGAACAGACATGAATCAGCCTAATAATATTTACAGGTATATGGCATGGTATACCCATCTAGATTGTTTTGAGGCTGTCTTTTGTAAAGCCGCAGCACCTGTTGTTTTCAGATAGATAATTATGCAGAAAGTAAATAAAACTCATGGGAAGGGAAAGTGGGAAGCACTAAGAAGTCAAAGCGGTCCTTCTAACGACTCTGATTTTTACTTTGCACCAGCTGCCAGGAGCGGTGGTTAGCATTGCCGATGGCGCTCGCATTTATGTTGGTCGGGTTCAATTCTATCAGAGCGCTTTGCTGAGATATTTTGGCCCCTGGGGTGTTGTCCTCCCGCGCATCTCGATTTGCTGTTGGGCCTCACCGGTGCGGAAGACAGGAACCCCGTCAACATTCCTGCCACTTGGAATGGATAGTCCCCTTATGCATGTTTTGCTCTGTAATTCTTATGGACCTTGTTGATCATTGCTAGTACATTATGAAGTAAGTACACATGAATTCCTGTCGTGTAGTCTCAAACCACAAAATAGCACATCTGTCATCTTTCAACCTCCCCATCCTTATCAATCAACCTAAAAGGTTTCATTTTGTGGCAATTTTTCACTGCCCCGCTCTTCATAGTGACCTCAGATTTAATTTTGGTCTGCCATATCTGATTCGCCCTAGATTTCATCGGTTGATACACCAGTACAGCTGTGATTCATATTGTGTAGCCCAGTAATCTGTGAGTTCCTGGGTTTTTCTGCGGTGGGTTGGGGGGGGGGGTGTGGCAGATGAGAGCGGTCAGTGATGACACCAAAAACTGAAGAGGGGGATTTTCAGCCTTAGGACGGAACAAAAAAAAAAGTGTTCGCTTGCCTTAGTGCTCCATTGTAATCCGACAACGTGTATTAACAACAACCAAACCACCCACACCAAAAAAACTGGGGACTATCATGCGAACATCCAGTGACGTTTCTTCGGACAAGCGCGGTCCTCAGTTACCGCGGGGGTTTTTTGCGACTGAGTTTATCAATTGCTGTCATTGTGGGCGTCTCAGCGCAGTGTCCTGTGTGGAATCACAGCAGTAACCAATGAGCAATGAGACTCAGGCGGTGTTCTAGGGCTGTGGTGGGATCAAAGCAGTAACCAATGACAATGAGATCTCAGCGTGGTTGTCCTAGCTGTGCTGGATCAAAACGCAGTGACCACTTAGCTCAATGAGACTCAGGTGGTGTCCTATCTGTCGCTGTTGATCAAAGCAGTGAACCAATGAGCAATGAGACCAGTTGCGTGTCCAGCTGTGTGACAATGCATGTGACCCCTCGGGTGGCATATGAGACTCAGCATATGCAGTGTCCTCCTTCTGTTGAACTCTTGACCACTATCCCGTGCGCAATGCAGGATGGAATGTGGACTAGAACAAAGCCAGGTGTAGCCACGTAAGAGGCAGCCCAAAGGGATGACGCTCGAGGGTACTGTCCATCCACCTTGCAGAGGCCTAAAGGGATGGCGTGCGATAACTGCCACTGCAGTGGCCCAACTTACTGGCCTGAGTAAATTGGCATCCACTATAGATCCCAAGGTATGGCGTGAGGTAATGGCATCATCCACTGCAGTTGCCCAAAAGGGATGGCGGTGAGGGTAAATGTCTCCACTGCAGAGGCTCAAAGGGGATAGCGCATGAGGTAACCTGTCCATCTTCCACTGCAGCTGGCCCAAAGGATGGCTTGATGGGTAATGTCATCCACTACCAGTGGCAAAGGTATGGTCGTGAGTGTAATGTCTCCACTGCAGAGGCCCATAGGTGATAGCGTGAGGGTAATGTCATCCAGCGGTCTGCTCGTGAGTGCCCAAAGGAATATTGCATGTGAGGGTTAATGGTGCTCGCTGTCACTGCAGAATGCGCCCAAAGGGATGGCTCTGAGTCGGTGGTAATGTCATTCACTGGCAGAGGCCCAAAAGGATGGTCTTATGAGGTTAATGTCCATCCACTGCAGCCATGCCCTCAAGGGATGGTGTCCCGTGACGAGTAATGTCACAAGCTCACTGCAGTGGCCCAAAGGGATGGCGTGAGGGTACATCCCTTCCGCCGGTCTCAAAAGGATGGCCAATGTCATGCACTGGCCCAAAGGATGGCGTGAGGGTTGTCATCCACTGCATGAGGGTGGTGTATGCCACTGCAAAGAGGCCCAAAAGGCAGATGGTCATCCACTCAGTGAGGGTAATTGTCCTCCACTTGCACTGGCCCCAAGGGATGCGCTTGAGGGTAATGTCAAATCCACTGCAGTGGCCCCAAGGGATGTCTCCACTGTCAAGGCCCAAAGGGTATGCATGAGGGTAAAGTTCATCCACTGCAGAGGCCCCAAAGGGATTGCGTGAGGTGAATGTCCATCCCCTGCAGTTGCCCAAAGGGATGGCGTGTCCGTGAGGGTAAGGGTATGTCATCCACTGCAGTGGCCCAAGCCACTGCAGTGTAATGGCATGGTCCTGCCAAAGGCCCAAGGATGGCGTGAGGGTAATGTCATCCACTGTGAGGGTACATGTAGGGTCAATGTCATCCACTGCAGTTGGCCCAGGGCTTGCGTTAGGGTAATGTCATCCACTGGCCCAAAGGGATTGCGTGAGGGTAATGTCAATCCACAGATGCCCAATGGACTGACATGAGGTAATGTCCCATACACTTGCAGTGGCCCACAGGGGATGGCGTGAGGGTAATGTCATCCACAGCAGAGGCCCAAAGGGATGGCGTTAGGGTATGTCATCGTGAGGGAGGGCGTGATTAATGCCACTGCAGTGGCCAAAAGAAAACAGACAAATTCAGCCAAGGAAAAGGAAAAGAAAAAAGTTCATAGCAATGCCCAGATTAATATTATCCCTCTCTCCATTGACCTGTATTGTCCTGAAATATTTGATATCTGTTTACACTGTCTATATGTTTTGGGATTAGGATGATCAAAGAATTCTTTTTCCAATATTCGTGATAGTAGTGTAATCCCAGTGCCAACCCTGGTACGTTTCTAGAATAAATCATTGTAATGCCACATAGGGGTGACAAAATTAACTAGTCCTCACCATTGCCGATACAATAGATAGCAGCTAAACGTGACATCGTTGACCATCAGTTGTCAAGGACCAGCCGTGATGTGCACATCTATTTTTAGTCCTGTTTCATTGCCATGACACACAAAGTGGGATTCCACGCGAAGTAGGAATCTGGAAAAGGTACTCGAGGTGATGGTCGTATACATATCCTCCAGGGAAATTATTTGTCCTACAAATAACGCTGGCTGCCTTGTCGTCCACAGAGTTTTTTACATATTCCATGCCACAGGCCATTGAACCCTCGCCGCCGCATACCCCAGTCGGCCTCTTTGGTCCCTCCAGTCGATACACAATACCTGGTGGAAGATAACATGTAAAGAATTATGTCTTGTGTTCTACGGTGTGGAGTTCTCCAGTTTCACCTGGGCTCACTTCTGGTTATAACAATATCAGAACATAAAATAATACTAAGCATAGCATTGTGGCTAATTATCTTCGTTATTCGGTGTGGGAAAGAGAAAAATAAAGCACCATCAGTGTGGTAACTATGTCTGGTTTGTTCTGGAAAAGATGAAAAGATGCATTTGTCCATGAAGAGAGACCTAACACCAATTTTGTAGAACATAAGACAAACCATTTTGTTCAAGTAAGCATCACAGAAGTGTAGTGGGCTATAGTTTTCTCCCCAAACACACTCACCTAACCCTGCAGCCAGGTGGAGGACCATTGATATTCGACATTTTTAACATCATGATTTCCTTAAACAACAACAACGACGACAAAAGCAATGAATTAATGAGTGGAACTGGAAGACAGAAGATATGACATAAAGACACTAAAACGCAGAGACATGGAGAGGGACAGAAAAAGGATTTTACCACGGCATAATTACCGGGTACTATACACAATCAAAACAATTATCTAATCCTCAATGGTCCATGAGGATCCCAAACAGTTTAAACGAGTCAGTAGATAAGGTACAATCAACTCTCCAAACATTTCTTTTGTCCCTTACCTCTTTTCTTTCTGATTTCAAACATAAGACTTGTGGCAATAATGGGTAGTCCTATAGAAGGCTTCCCTTCATTTTTCAAAAAGATTGGCCGAAATACATGTAGTGTAACGCAAAAAACTTTGCAGCAAGACATGACACAGACACTGTGATAATATAATGGCACTGACACAGAAGTTTTTGACAACAATACTATGTTACTCAGATTTGGCAGAATATGCAATGACAAAAACGTTTGGACAAGATATGCAATGCCACAAATATTTGAAGTATATGCAACTAGGACATAGAATTTTGCCAATATTTTTGTCACAACGCCCACAACGTATACCATACATGACTACAACTCACACTGGAGAAATACTCATAGGACCATTACAAAAGTCTAATTTCTCCACATCTTCCTAGACTCCATACTCTGCTCACACCAACTAGGCTCTTTGCACACACCACACACACACACACCACACACACACACTGACTAGCACTACGGTTTCACAACGAACATCATCATATTTTAGAAAATTTTCACTTAATGTCTCCTCTGTGCAAATTTTCACTTAATGTCTCCTCTGTGCAAATTCCTTTTCAATTATTGTAAAGTTGGGTCACTCATTATATTGCCAATGCCTCTGGCCTGAAAATTGAACATATTATCCTATAATACTTAATTAAACTAGCTTCATCTTTTACAGGAAAGTGTACATAGATTTTTTTGAACGGGAAGAGAGTTCGAACAAAAAAGATCGTTTGAAACGAATGGTAAGCCCTCCTTTTCTGTCCTGAATGGACTGCCATCTAATCCAGCCAGTCTAGGTCCTCTTCGTGACATACTGTACAATCTATGGCTATCAATGATAACTTGTCAACAGCAGTTGGAGGCAGGCTTTGTCATCTGCTTGCAAAGGAGCCTGTCAAACTGGACCATTTACAGCTATCACCATATTTATACGTAAAAGAGATGGAGACCAGAGCAAAGAGTTTGAAACAATAAAGTTTCTTATCCAGTTTCTTGACAGATTTAGTTGCAAGGTGAAATGGCTGCAGGCGGAAATCTAAACAAATCTTATTTTTCACTTAGCTTAGATCTCTTCAGCACAAAGTAGGCAGGCGTTGAATGAAAACGAGTTGGGTCACTCATTATATTGCCAGTGCTCTCACATGAAAATTGAAACATGTTTATCCTATTAGACGTAATTAAACTAGCTTCATTTTTTTTACAGGAAAGTGCACATAGATTTTTTTGGAGGGGGCGGGAGGGGGCGGGGGGGAACCTTTTGCCTTTCCTTTTCGTTCGTACAGGAAGGGAATCGTGCAGGTAATCCAGTATACTAGCTCACCGTCATTATTGAAACAGTTTCTTTGCATTTAAAATCTGCCTAATCGTTAATACAAACAAGTATATGTAGCCCTCGAAGGGCAAAAGGTCCCCCCCCCCCCCCCCCAAATCTTTCAGAATGATGCTCAGCCATTATTTTTGTTCCCATTCACCAAAAAATGTAGCTGTATATTGAAGGGTTACACTGAAACTGCAATATTCTCACTGTCTTTCTCCATCTTTGTTTTGCTGATTATCCACATGACTACCCACACTTTGAGAATTTAATAAGCAAACAAGTGTCTGTCCAATAGCAAGAGCATCAGGAAGTTATGTGTATTGATGCGTTCTTTCCATGTTGGTTGTGAGCATTTCTCGTGTCACCATGTGTCACGTGAGCAATTATGTAAGCATTTGTCCTGTAAACATTAGGAAGAGAATCATGATAGGTAATTTACTATACTAGCTTACCGTCATCATTGAAACACAACACTCCGGCAGCGTGGCGAGACTTGCACTCTGAGGTAAGGTTGGATCGGCAGTCATTCACATTTTTCTCATCACCCCTGCAAATCACAGCAATTTTGTTATTATTCAACTCATCAATATATCGTCTTTTCTGTGTTTTGTTGAATACATGTGTTTTAAAGAGTCTTGCTGTGATATTGTCAACAGTATGCTTAGCAGCATGCAATGTTAAACACAATTTCTTGGTCAGTAACAAGAAACGTAGGGGAGATCTGGACTGGCAGAGTGTCTTCATAGAAGAAACGTCGGGGAGATCTGGACGGCAGAGTGTCTTC
>JADBJO010021845.1:15000-17500 GCA_016801955.1 Conus betulinus
AGGCGCATGCCTGTCATTAACAGAATTAAACGTGTGTAGCCAGAACTCTAGCGCCTTCTCTGGATCAGTGTAATTATAAACATTTACAAGGGAGGAATTCATGAGGTCAGTAAGAATGTTGTCTTCGTGGAATTGTCCAAAAGATCTGTAAGTGATGTGTTTGTGGCCGGTTTCAGGAATTGTGACTCCACTTCGTTTTCCACGTAATGCATGCTGGAAAGTGGTCGCTGCATCCATTCAAAGCCACACGTTTCCCAGTGCCGTTATGTGGTTCAGAGATATAGATGTGATCGGTGAATGTTTCCCTAGTGTGCCTAACTCGAATGCACATTTCTACAATTTAGGATAAGTTGTACGAAGTATTCCTATCTGACCATGATGTTTGGCATTTCAATAGATCAATGTTGAAATCACCTAAAAGTATTATTCTATAGCATCAAGTGATGCTGCATCCATCATTATTATAAAATTGTCCATCCAATTAGAATTTTCTGCAGAGAGAGAGAGAGAGAGAGAGAGAGAGAGAGAGAGAGAGAGAGAGAGGAGAGAGAGAGAGAGAGAGATCAAAAGAAAGACAAGGACACAGACAGACAGGGATTCATGTTTACACACACACCACACACACACACACACACACACACACACACACACACGCACGCACGCACGCACGCACGCACACACACACACACATACACACACACACACATACGCGCGCGCGCGCGCGCGCGCGCGCGCGCGCACCACACACACACACACACACACACACACACACACACACACACATGCATGTGTGAACGTGCGTTAAGCCTCGTGTTCAAACGACTGCTTGCATGCACTCATGTGCGGACCTACACACATACACGTGTACAGAGAGAGAGAGAGAGAGAGAGAGAGAGAGAGAGAGAGAGAGAGAGAGAGAGAGAGAGCCTGACAATTTTATCGTCTGTGTGGCAGTTACGCCCTTTACGCAAGGGGGATAACAATCGCATTCACCTATAGCAAAAACACAAGTTCCACGCATACCCCCCCCCCCCCCCCACACACACACACACACACCTTAAATTTCCATTGTCATCCACCCACCCCCTTCCACGACTCCCACCTCCTTGCAAGTCCCATCCAGCCCTGTATCCCTCCTCCATCCCCTCCACTCACCTCCATCCTCCTCCCACCCAATGTGTTACCCCTCCACACATACACACACACACACACACACACACACACACACACACACACACACACACACACATGTTGGATTATCCTGAAATTAACCAGTGATTATCCCTGATAATCCTCTTCCTTGTATATGCAGCTTCAGCACAATGTTCAGCTCATTCCTTGACAATATAGTCATCCTTTATCAGAGAACAAGACAGCAATGCTTGAGCTATGTGCATGGAACGAACTGGACTCAACACACTGAACACATTGCCACTATTACGTTTGTCAGCATTAACACAACCAAACAAAGAGAGTTGGTTTTCATAGTCACTGCTACGAGAGGACCGAATGATATAATTTGAACAGTCATCACGTAATAGCCCGTTCAAATCTTAAATAAACGTTAGCGAACCGCCAAAAAAATGGACAAACAAGACAAAACACGACCTCTTAGGTCTTCTTCAGGCAAGATACAAAACAATTATTGTAAGGAAAATGCAGATAAGTGATTGCTCGTTCATTTTCGTTGTAATTATTGTTTTGTATCTTGCCTGAAGAAGACCTGAGAGGTCGAAACGCGTCGCGTTTTTGTCTTGTGATTCGTTTGTCCACGTTTTTGGGGCGGTTTGCTAACATTTATTTAACATTTGTTCGGATTTCCACCTGCAGTCATCTCACTTTGCAACTAGATCTATAAAAACCCAAAGTTTACAACTATTCAAACCACTACCCCTCAGTCTGACTTTGTTAAACTGTGTTTACGCCATTAACATAGTGAACGTTAACTACTTTCCCGCCTGAAAAATGTTTTTGAAAGAACCGAAATACCAGTAAGCGTCGTTACCAACTACTTCTGCATACATCTGTGTGTAGGGGGTGGGGGGGGGGGGGAAGGGGTAGGTTTGTAAGTAAGTGTGTGTGCGTGTGTATTTGAGCGCGCGTGCGTTTGAATTTTACACGCGAATGATAATGTATCTATGACGAACCGTCCAGTCCCTATCGAGTCGTTCTTTTCAAGGCAGACTTTCAGTGAAAGCTTCCACGTGAGAGAGAGAGAGAGAGAGAGAGAGAGAGAGAAAGAGAGAGAGAGACAGACAGACAGACAGACAGACAGACAGACAGAGAGAGAGAGAGAGAGAGAGAGAGAGAGAGAGAGAGAGAGAGAGAGAGAGAGAAGGGAGATGTGCCGGTGGTAGAAATAGTAAACAGCAAGCGAACCTTTGTTTCTTTAATTGATTTTTTTTTTCTAACAGGAATAATGGGGGAGGGGTGGACACCCATTAGCATTACAGTTTACCTCTGGCTCTTAGACTGGACATATTCAGAAACTATAATAACA
>JADBJO010021845.1:22500-25000 GCA_016801955.1 Conus betulinus
GAAGTCGTCTTGAAAGCAGCAACAAGCAACGCAAGACAAACAGACCTTGGCGATGGATACAAGGTGCCCCCTCTCAAGGCCTTCTGGATGACACTACAGTGATTTCATCCAGAGAAGACGAGACAGGTCATGTGCTGGAGAGGCTGGACGACATAGCTGCCTCATCCAGAATGAGTTCAAGCCAAAGAAATCACGGAGTCTCTCACTGAAGAAAGGAAAAGTGGCCGAAACTGTGGTCTTCAGTGTTGCCAACCAGACCATTCCAACAGTCACAGAAGAGCCAGTCAACAGCCTTGGAGAATGGTATGATTATACCCTGAAAGACACACAAAGAGCAAAAGAAACCAAACAGATGTCGGAGGAAGGCTTGGAGAATGGCCAGTGTGGGCTCCCTGTCAAAAACAAGGTCTGGTGTGTCTGCAGTTCATGCTGATACCAAAGCTCCTATGGCCTCTGATGATATACGACATCTGCACCAGCATAGTGGAGGCAATGGAAGCCAAAATCAACTAGTTCATAAGGAAATGGATTGGTGTCCCACCCTGTCTCACTGACATAGCGCTATACTGTCGCCAAGCAAAGCTGAAACCACCACTGAAAGCCATCCTGGAGGAATACAAAGCAGGGAAGATCAGACTTCAAAGCATGCTGGAGGACTCGGGATACAAGGTGGTAGAAGCAATCAAGCCCCAGCTGAAGACAGGCAGAAAATGGAAAGTTCAAGAGGCGATGGATTCTGCTGCAAAAGAAAGCCTCAAGATCAGAGAAATAACAGGACATGTACAGACCAACAGACAAGGACTGGGGGTAACCAAAACTGAATGGTGGTCAAAGGCCAAAGGAAAAGCAAAAAGAGACGTGATGATTCAGGAGATGAGAAAAGAAGAAGACCAAAAAGACTCCAAAAAGCAGTCCAACAGAGCCAGCAAGGGCAATGGACAACGTGGGAGAATGCTCTCCAAAGAAGTCTCACTTGGAATGACATTTGGCACATGGCCCCTCTCAGGATCAACTTCATTCTCAGATCTGCATATGACCTTTTGCCCTCAAATGCAAACCTGGTGAAGTGGGGAAAAACAGACGATCCTGCATGCCCCCTCTGCCATGAAAAACAAACACAGTGGAGCATGTCCTAAGCTCATTTTAAGTAGCCCTGGCTCAAGGAAGGTACACATGGAGGCACAACCAAGTGCTCAAAGAGATTGTACAAGCAGTCTGGACTAGTACCAACACAACAAACGGGAAAATCGGGACTCCAAAAGCACCCGCAACATTCTTCACGGCAGGAGGTAGCAAATCATAGTCAAGAACAACAGTGCCACTCGAAACATGCAGGCAGAGTCTGCTGGACGGGGCAGATGACTGGGAGTGCACTGCAGACCTCCCCAGAATGGAAGAGTCACTCAGAGATCATCAGTAAGAGTGGCATGAGACAAGACATAGTAGTCCATTCTCAGTCAACCAGGCAGCTGATCATGATCGAGCTCACGGTGCCATTTGAGAACAGAATGGAGGCAGCTCATATCTACAAGACTGAAAAGTATGCTGATCTGGCAAACAGCCAGCCAGAGGAGAGAAGGCTATCAGATCAAAGTCCTCACTGCAGAAATTGGAGCTAAGGGGTTTGTAGGAACGTCTGCATACAGCCTCATGAAACAGCTCTCAGTTGTAGTGAGGGAAAAAACCAGAGCCGTGAAAGCAATGGCAGAAGCGGCAGAGATGTGTTCAAGCTGGATCTGGTCAAGGAGGAACAAAAGTGACTCCATAAGGCTTAACTTTCCCTACAAATATCAGGTGCCCCAGTGGGTCAGTGGTTAGAGTGCGAGTCACTAAGTGGAAAATGAACATGTCCAGAGGATCATGGGTTCGAATCCCATCCATGACTCGTCCCAAGATGGGCAAAAAAGGGGCAGCAGAGGGACATCTTGAGTCATGAACCAGGTGTGGTCCAACCCCCCCCCCCCCCCCCCCCCCCTCCCCTGAGTGTCAGGAGATAAGGGCCGAAACACTTGCTTGAAGGGGGCTTCTCTGAGGACTCTGCTGCCACGCTCTCCACGAGTTTCTTTCTACTACTACTACTGCTAGCGCACACACACACACACACACACACACACACACACACACACACACACACACACACACATATATATATGTATATATATATATATATACTACCTTTCGCTGGCTGCTTTGGGGGTGCTGTTGGATTCTTTTTCGAACCCTTGGCGGTCGGAACACCACAGAATTATGGACTGTGGTGTGTCTCTATCTGACGCCAAGAGCACAGACAAAATCAGCCGTGTCTCCCTGATGAGTCCGATCCAGCGGACAAAAGGCCTCGGAGTAGGCGACACACATAGATCTGCCTTCGAGAGGAATTGCGATAGTTTCCTCATGCAGCTAGTGAACGGTTTTCATAGTTATGATTTACATTTTCCCATTTACTTCATCTTCATTTTTTTTCCCTCTCAATTTTAAATCTTTGCCAAGTCATTACTAT
>JADBJO010021846.1:0-17500 GCA_016801955.1 Conus betulinus
TAAAATAAACACTATGTTTGGGGTGAGTAATGTGTCTAGTTCGTTTATCTTATATATTGCTGGTCAGATACAAAATGTTCCTGAATACCTAATTCCTTACGGTTAGTCGACCAAACCTCATCACAATCGAGCGAGATGACAACTCAAGAATATCGGTGTAATCCTGTCTCGGGAGCTGGAGTAAGAGACCCTATGGATGTCAAAGGAGAGAGTGTCTGCGACACGTCCCGCTGTCACTCTTCCTTGGTCCTCCGTATAATAGACGCACTGTTATCAGCAAGCGGTCGTGCTAGACTGTCGCTCTCAACTGGAAAATCGAACTGCTGGTGAGCGCGTGTACGACAAAGGAGTGGAGAGCACCGGACGGAGGGAAGTGGCAATTTGAGCCGAAGGCCAGGGGCGGCGGCAAGAGGGGGCGCAACGCCCACTCGATGGCGGCACGACAACAACGACTGAATTGTGTAGCGGGGCACATGGGAATTAATATCAGCTATCTTGCCGTAGCGCTGCTGTTGACCTGTCTAATCGGCGACGGCACACCCATTCTTTCACGACTATGAGAGCTTTGTTGGTCGTTTCAAACTCTCTTCTTCTTCTTTGTGCGTACGCAGCGATACTCCTATCGGCCCCATAAAAAAACCCTTTATGAAAGGCAAGTATTAATCCCATCTACACCAACAAAGGGATTGGTGTTTTTGTGTTGTATGACCATTTTTTAATCCCGCCACTAGGCAGCCATACTCCATCTTCGGGGAAGTGCCTCTATGTGTACGTGTCATGCCATACCACGGCCAAACTGGCCTTCTCTTCCGAAAGTTGTCGATTTGTATTTATACGTGATTGCACGATGTTTATGCGTGCGTTCACACCATGACCTATCGGTTTTAATTATTCTCAGATTCGAAGGACTGTATGGGCAATAGATCCAATAACTAACTGATTACCTTCGGAGGGAAAAATCTCCGCCTGTACGAAACGTCCGGCTTGAGATGGTCCGACCGGCTCACCCTGTGGCTTTGACGAGTCCGTCGCTCATAACCGAACTGTAGCTATTCACTGGGCCCCCTTTGTGTTCAAACACTCCTGGTCAAATTGCACACATAGTGCAGCTACATCGACCGAACAGTGCTGGTTGCAGCAATGTTACGAAACAAAGGAGTAACCCGTGCGTTAAAGAGACTAAGCGGTATTCTCCGAGGTATACCAATAGATACGCTACAGACACTTGATTCAGAACCTGACTTTGTCCAATAAACGGGAGTTTATAAAAAAAAATATGGCGCATGGTCTGATTCTATCTGACTGGGGTAGAGGAAATGTTGAGCCTCACTACTCTTGTTCTTTCTTTCCTTTGGGTTAATGGTTTTTGTTTTTTTTTTCTCTTAGGTGCGCATCATTCTCCTTATCTTTCAACTTTGTCGTTTCTTTCTATCTTTCTCTTCTATTTTCCCGTCTGTTCTCTTGTCTTTGCTTTCTTTGCAATGCTTCTTTCTTCAAACCCTAGGGCTGTAGCTAACAATCAATTTCTATTCGCAGCTTTGGGTGTTTTTTTTTTACTTCGAACTTAATTTTAGGCTCCGCCTCGTTATCGTGTGATTTCTTCACACAATGTCGGAAAAACTCGCTGCATGGTCCTGAATTCCACTTCAGGCCTATTTAAAACAGCCCCTAACCGCTAACATCCCTTTCTTCTGTTCGTGCTTTCCTCACTAGTCGGGTCGGGCCGTCTGGGATCAGACATTCGGTTCGTCTTGCTCTCTCGGTCTCGGGTGCGTCGTCTCTTGCTCTCTCTCGTCGGTCTTCCTCCGCTCTACGTCGGTCTCCTCTCTCTCCGTCAAACCAGGCACAGGGGAAGCACAAGGGAGGACAAACAGAAAGACATCCAAACGGACAACTGACAACAGACTGACATAGACAGTAGTAAGTACGAGAGGCGTTGGTGGCATCCTGAACCGGATTATACACTTTATTATGTGTGGCTTACTTTCCTGTCCTTTCCTTTGTTTATATGTCCTGGGGTAACTCCATTGGGGCTACGGTTAGTAGCGAAGCAACCGTTTTCATTCCCACCATAAAGGTCGTCATATTCTGTCCTTCAGAGGTCGTGTGATTTGTTTATCTGAATCAATTGTGCTCACGCATTATGTTCATGTTTTTTTTGGTGTAGTTTGATTAATCATCCATTTCCATTCCCTTTTTTCCTTTGAAGCACAGTGCAAATGTATGTGATAGCTTCTATTCAAACCTGTATTAAACTTAGCAGCTGGTTCACGAAAGAAGACCCCGTTTTCCTTTTATTGACAGGTTGATTAAACCACTTTTAAAACCAGCCTAGCACACACACACACACACACACCACACACACACACACACCACACAGCACACTCAACACGTCAGATATCAAGAGGAGAGGTGTGGTGGGGAGAAAAACAAAGAGAGAGAGAGAGAGACGGAAGTGGGGAGGGCGGAAACAGAGTGACAGAAAGACAGAGGGAGGCTTTTCACATAAAACATGATCCAAAAAGAACCGGTGCAGGAAGCAGAAAAATCTGTTAATCTTAATAATCTTACACATAAGCAACTCTAGAATGGAATTCAGATCGGCAAAGTGGGAGGAAAACAAATCGACAAATTGATAGTCCCATCAACACCCCCGTAAAGAACAGCTAAACGGGATTCAAGAAGACGCCAGAACGACAAAGCCCATGGCGCAAAACGCCGTTTCACCGCAAGACCGGAAATTAACGCTTTCTTAACGGGGTGATAAAAAAACTTCTAAAGAAATGACAACAAAAACTCAGCTCATTTAACATCACGTGCAGTGGCCTGGCTACGTGCATAGACTGGAAACACAAAGACAGGTGTCATTGTGGCGATCTTTTAAAATTGGTGAGCGGGAGATGGCCTGATCAGACAGAGAATGCAGTGGAGACAGACAGACAGACAGACGGAAACAGAGACAGAGAGAGATTTCTACTCCCCCACACCAGACACCATCCATCGTATTGAAAACGACCTACATGACTAGCCACTCCAATATTATATGCACTCTTCACCACACTCTCCAGCCAGTCAACTGAAAAGAGCCACGTGAAATGTCAACACAGACATCTGTGTTAGTCACTCCTAAACCCAGTCCCCACATTAGCACTGAAGGAAAAAAAGGCGACACGGAACAGTCATATAAAAACTCCAACATTCTAAGCTTCACACTGCTATCACATGGAAGCACGCCACTGTCCCTGAGAACAGCTCTATGACCCTGTCAATGGCAAACTCCCACTTCGTCAATCCCGTCCCACTCTAGTCACCAGCCTATGACAGTGAACGAAGTCATCCGTCCCTGACAGGTGAGTTCTTCAAGTCTATTGGTTGTGGTGACGTGTTACGGGTCAATGCTAGGCCAGTCACGTTTCACAGCCCTGTCCACGTCAAGGAACAGTCATCAGAGCTGCGAAGGAGAAAAATTCAGAACTTGTAAATTACGCTCCACTGTTTACTTCTCCACGATCTCTCCCAGTGCATCCAAACTCCACTAAACCACTGTTACTTTTGGTTTTCACCTGAAACATTTCTCCTTAACGGTAGAGATATGAACGATAGATCGATTGATTATTGATTCATTGAGGGACTACGTCCTCGAGTTGTTTTCAGGTTGATTTACGATTAACCACACTATTCACCTATGAAAAACCACGAGTGAAGTGCATTCACACAACCACACACATGCACGCATTCACTCATACACACGACACCACCACACACACACACACAACACACACACCACACCCACACGTGTCTCCACACACACACCACCACACACACACCACACACACACCCACCACACACACGTTCTCCACACACACACACACACACACACACACACACGCTCGCCGCGCGCGCGCCGCGCGCGCGTTCTCACACTCCCTCTCTCACGTTTAGACGGTTCTATGATTCATCAATCATCTTTTCCTCCGGTCCAAGTTCAATAATCGATTCACATGCCCCTTTGTATAATCATTTCCTTAACTGCCTAATATCACAGAACCTCTGTCATTCTAATTCCCAAGTCAGCTGTTAAAACATCTAAATTCTCGCTCTCTCGAAAAACAAAAACATCTCTCTCTCTCTCTCTCTCCCTCTCATCTCTCTCTCTCTCTCTCTCTCCTCTCTCTCTCGCTCTCTCTCTTTTCCTGCCTGGAGAGATTATAAAACCGATTCCACCTTGTGTTGCACAGGATTAAAAATGAGCCTCTCCACCCCCACTATTCACACACAGCCACACACACACACACACACCAACACACACACACCCACACACACCCCACACCTGCATCCCCGGCACACACACACACACACACACACGCATAGCATGGCACACGCATGCATGCCACGCCAAATCGGAAAGCTCTCTGCGTGCTCTCCTCTCAAGGTCTCCTCTCCGCCATGCTCTCTCCCTCTCTCTCATCTCGGTCTCTCTCTTCTCTCTCTCTGTATACACACACGCGCGCACGCATCGCAACAATACACACAGAGACTTCCTTTGGTCTCTGTCTCTGTCTGTCTGTCTGTCTGTCTGTGTGTCTGGTCGTGTCTGTCTCTCTCACTCTCTCTCTCTCTCTCTCTCTCACTCTCCTCATCTCCTCCGCTGTTTCTTCTCTCCCTCCTCCCTCCCTCTCCTCATCTCTCTCCTCTCCTCATCCTCGTGCTCTCTCTCTCTCTCTCTTCTCTCCTCTCTCTCGTATGAGTTTTTCTTTCAACTGCATGTCTTTATTGCTGTCTATTAATGAACTAACTGTAACCCCTTGCCAAAAGGGGCTTATTTGCTAATGGCAATAAAAATGTGTCATGTGTAATGGCAGTATCTCATCCTCTCTTCCCGTCGGTCTGGGCTCTCGTCATCTCCGGGGGGGGGGTCTCCCTCTCCGTCTCTCGCTCTCATCCCTCTCTCTCTCCTATCTATCTATCTATATATATATATATATAATATATCGCGCTCGCTCGCTCGCTCTCTCTCTCTTTCTCTCAACACTCTCTTTCTTCTCTCCAGGATTTTGTTGTTCTTTGTCCATGTCATATCCTCTGCTAAATTCTTTAAAGTTCTATTCCTGTCATTGCACTCTAAGGTGTTTAGGAGAACATCGAATGTAAATAGAACCGTCCTCAAATGGTGACACAAATGTTAATGGGTTTAAGCAGTTCGTTCGTCTTCATCACGAAAGAATGCACACTTGCTTGCTTACGTGCGTGTGGTGCCTCAGGTATTTCTGTATAAAGTGTGTAATTACGGCTTCAGCAGCGCGTGTTTTTTGTAAAAAATCGGTTGTGACACATGGTTTCAGCCGTAATTTTTGTTAAAATGAATGCTATTTTCAGGGATATGGATAACCTCAAGATGGGCTTCGAATGCGCTGGGCTCGGCCATGTCGTGCGCATGGATGGACGACGGATCCCTAAAGACCTCCTCTATGGAGACCTTTTGCCAGGACAAACGTCCCCACAGCCCCAGACCACAGCTGCGATTCAATCAAAGACGTGGGTTGGGGCAATAGGGACCTAAAAGCCGTTGAACATTGACCAGAACACTGGGAAGCACAGCCCTCGAACGGTCCAGCCGTGGAGACAGTGACTTTGGCAGAAAGGTCTCTCCAAGTTTCGAAGACAGAACTCGCTCACGCACTAAAGGGCAGGGGAAAAGAGATGAGAGAAAGGTTGCAGCCCATGCAGACAGACCCAGCGTCAGACTTCACCTGTGCCCTCTGCCGCAGGGACCGACCGTCATTCCCTCGTCGGACTGGGCCAGCCACACGCGCCGCTTTGTACCAGACAATAGACACCTAAGCGCGCTCCATGCCATAGTCTTTCCGAGACTGAAGGATGAGCCGACTACAATTACGGCTTCACACAGCGTTTTTGTGAAAATCGTTTGACACATGGTTTCAGCCGTAATTTTGTTAAAATGAATGCTATTTTCAGGGGATGATGATAACCTCAAGGTGGGCTGTCTAAAAAGATCTGCTTAGGTATTAAGGAGTTTGAACTCATTTCTTGTAACGCGCGCTCTTGAATGGTTTCTTCTAGGCAAATCGTTGATGTTATTTCTCAAATATCTATCTCCTGTGGTTCTAAGCACAGCGTCTTAACAGTCAGCATTCTTTTTCATTTAAGATCTCAATGAGATCCTCCAAGGTTGGGTAATAAGATGTGTACTTGAGGTATTGCATTTTTTGGGAAAAGTCCGCTTGTGGACGCGGTTCAGTCGTAACTGAACCTTTTTTTTTTTTTTTCTTTTTTTTGGGGGGGCATGAAAAATAGCCTGCGGACATTTACTTCATTTTTTGGAGGGAAGGAAGGGAGGAAGAAGGAAGGATAAGGGAGAGGAGATCTGTGGACTTTACGTGTTCACCTTATACATGTTAGAAAATTGTTTGTTATGAGCAAATCATTGTCTTGTTGATAACTAACAAATGCTACTGCTCTCTCAACTCGTCTCTCTCTCGGTCTCTCTCATCTCTCATCTCTCTATCTCTCTCTCTCGTCTCTCTGGGGGCCATATCTCTCTCTCTCGGGGGGCACCTCTCTCCTCCTCTCGGCAAGTCTCGACGATCCCCCAACTGCCCTTTCCACTTCCCACTTTCCAGCCACCTACTGAGGCCAATGCACAGTTTCAGACCCCCCCCCCTTTCCACTTATTTCCAGTGCACAGTCTCCTAAATTCTAAACTCTACGTAATAGTCTCTGTGTGTGGTGTTTGTGTTGTGTGTGTGTGTGTGTGTGTTGTGTGTGGTGTGTGTGTGTTGTAAGCGCGTGACTTACAGGCAAATACTAAAATAAAATAATATGCCCCAACAACAGTTCACAAAACATTGCTTAGAGATCTTTTGCAATCTTCAACAGTGATGGTTTCTTGCTGTGACCTTGTGCACTGCCCATTCTCGCACTGTCTACAATGCATACTAGCCTAAACCAGAAGAAATGCTACACGCACCGGGCTAAACACTGTAACTCTCTCCATGATGAATATCCTCCCTACAAGACGTGCAGTGTAAATAAAACACACTCCTCAACAAATGATATGACTGACGAACCACAGCTGTCATATTCCTTTTGATCTGAATGTAACAAAAACGAAAGAAATGTTGATTGATTTTAGAAAGAATCCAAAAGCTGTACCACCCCTTTTTATCAAAGGTGCTGAAGTAGAACGTGTTGAATCATACAAATATTTAGGAACTTTTATAGATAATAAGCTGAATTTTAAATCCCATGTTGAGTATGTTTTTCCACAAAAATGTCAAACCAGATTATATTGTCTTCGCAAGCTGCGATCATTTCATGTGAATACTGACATTGTTCGGACATTTTATTCATGCTTCTTGGAATCTGTTCTAACTTTCTCATTTATGTGTTTGGTATGGTGGGTTGACTGTGAAGAGCAGAAATGTGCTTGAGAAAGTGGTGAACGTGGGGAGGAAAAATCGTTGGTGAGAGACAAAAAAGTCTAAGTGAGCTATACAGGTGCCGTGTTGTTTGTATAAGCGAAGAAGATTACGATACGTGTGACCAGACCCACGTTCTTGCAAATCAGTATGACCTTCTTCAGTCAGGACGAAGATATCGATCGGTTAAATGCAGAAGTGTCGATTTAAACAAAGTTTTTATTCCCCTGTCCATTGATTTTCATGAACCGAGAAGATGTTTAATTGAAATCCAAATTCCTCTATATGAATGTAATGTCATATGAGGGAAAATGGGTAATGTGGCTAAATTATTGTTTATTTGCTGTGAATGTGTGGTGACCACAAATTAATTTCTCAATTGAGATAATAAAGTTTACTTGACTTGACTTGACTTGACTTTGTGAGATTTCTTTTTAGACAGGGGCAGGGGGAAGTGGAAGAGACGGGAAAGATTTCAGATGAATTTAAGAGAAAGAATAATGTTAATTCATTCAAGCGAACTGTACAAAAGAAATATTTTTATCCTGTTACTTCCCAAAAAAAAAAAACTCAAAGTCACTGAAAAAGGCTATAACGAACTTGCGAATAAAACCCCCATATGTCATATAAGCAAATATCGCACCAAACGAACTCAACAAAGTTTTTATAAGGTTTGCAGAACATACCATGAAAACAAAATTATAGTGAATCAAATTCCTTAAAAAAAGTAGTCATGTTTTGCCATTCCCAGACTGTTCATTCACACCTGTCGATACCCTCAGTGTCTGTTTACAATTCCCTATGCCACTGAAGGTAACAGACAGACGCGAACTTATGGAAGTAACTGTAGATGTCTAAACTTTCAGCTCCAGTCTTATCTGAAACACTCATGTCTGTTAACTTGTGCACTGTGCAAGTAGTAAATGTCAAAGACAGTCTAATATTACGAATTTTCCCAGCTTCAAGTCCATTGACAATCCCAAACTGACTAATCATAAACCAATACCTAGTCCACCAACATTATCCAAACCCTTAATTAGATCAGAAATGAACAGATTTATGACCATCCCGAGACTTTGTTTCTATTCAGCGAAAATCAGTCTTGTTTTCAGCAAATAAATTTTAAGTCATACTATTCTAACAATCTTAGTAGATCACTGGCATACAAATATTTATTAAAAGCAAGTTCTGCAGAGTTTTGTTTGTTGATTGATTTTGCAGAAGCTTTGATGCCACAGACGACAAGTTGTTACGCAATACACAGTATCATTACACAGCAAACCAGGGAGATGCGGTTCACTGATTTCGTCATTCCCAGACAGTTCGTCAGCCATCTGTTCATCTTAATTCTTCAACATCAAATGTACTGACTGCCAGATAAAATGCACACCGAGGCTCAGCCTCCTTTTTCTGTCTTTCTAAACGATCTCCCTCTCCCTCCACACAGCCACTCCATCTTGCCTTCCCAAACCCCTGACCCCTTCCTCAACCCCTTATGATCATGGAATGTGTGTTTAATACATCATATTAAAACCGCTTGCCCTGATGAACTTCATTTTCCCTCCACTTCTGAATGGGTAGTGTGAACATTTAGGTAGCCGTTTGGCTGAGGTGTTGCCGTAAACGTCATAGTGATATACCCCCCGATTAAAAAAGTGCACTTCTGGAACATTTGGCAGAAGTTTACAATAAAATAAATTACAGTTTACCTTGTATCTTTAATTCGACGACTTTACCGTCACTTTATTTCTGCCAAACATTGTCGTTTTTTTTTTTTTTCCAAACACAATTCAGCGAATTACCTCGTCAAATCTTCAGTTCCATAGCGCATTGAAGTTCTTAAAAGCTTCATCCGTAGGGAGCATAAATGTCACTATAATGCCCAGGGAGCATTATTGTCGCTATCCACCCGAAGCGACGCTATTAAAGTGTCCCATCACGACAACACGCCAGTCTTTTTTCAGACCATGAACACTTTTGCTTGTCTTCAAATAATCCTGATGAAATGCCATACAGGCTTACATGGTCATCAAACAGAGTGGTTCATTGGTTTAACAACACACAAAGGATTAACACGTCAGTCAGGAGCTTCATACATTCTTTCAGTGCAAGCACGGAGATGTTACATACAAGCAGATTCTAGTATCTGACTTGTTAAATAAACATGGAAAAAAATTCGAGCATCTCCTCACCAGTCTGTCTCCTCTGGGAATACAGGCAGTTACTCTCTCTCTCTCTCTCTCTCTCTCTCTCTCTCTCTCTCTCTCTCTCGCTCTCGCTCTCTCTCTCTCTCTCTCTCTCTCTCTCTGTCTCTCTCTCCTCTCACAACACACACACACACACACACACACACACACACACATACACACACACACATACGAGCGCACGCGCATGTCCACACACACACACACACACACACACACACACACCACACACACACACACACACACACACACACGAGCACGCGCACACACACACACACACACACACATACTCTTCACACTCTCTCTCTCTCTCTCTCTCTCTCTCTCTCTCTCTCTCTCACACACACACACACACACACACACACACACACACACACACACACACACACACACACAGATAGACAGACACAGACGAACAGACAGACGGACAAAGAAAAGAGAGACTGACAGACAGACGCAGACAGACAGACAGACAGACAGTGAGGGAGAGAGAGAGAGACGGGGAGGGGTCCAAACAAGTACACACATTACTTTCCATGGCTTACTTTCTATCTTTCCTTTGTTTATTACCCAGTTAGAATCCACTGGTCACAGGTCCTCCAAGCAAACTGTTTTCATTCTCACCATTGCGGTGGATATATTCCGTCTTCAGAGGCCTGTATGCTTTGTTTATCTCATTCACTTGTGTTTACTATTATGTTCATGTTTTCTGTTTAATTTGATTAATCATCCATTTCTCCTTTTTGAAGCACAGTGGAAATGTATGTGATAGCTCATATTCAAAACATGTATTAAACTTAGCAACTGGTTCGTGAAAAAGACCCCGCTTTCCTTTCATTCACAGGTTGATTAAAACACATTTTAAATCAACCCAACACACACACACACACACACACACACACACACACACACACACTGCATACTCGTGTGCATTCTCAAACACATGCAAAAACACAGTCCCTGCACCTGCACACACACACACACACACACACACACACACACACACACACACACACACACACACACACACTGCATACTCATGTGCATTCTCAAACACATGCAAGCACAGTCCTGCACCTGCACACATACACACACACACGCACACACACACACACACACACACACACACACACACACACACACACATACACACACATACACACGCACGCACGCACGCATGCACGTACGCACGCACGCACGCACACACGCACGCACACACACAAACACACACTCGCGCCCGCGCGCGCGCACGCCCGCACGCATACTCAATGTCAAATTTAGAGAGGAGAGGGTGTGGTGGGATAAACTGACGAAAGTGGGAAGGGCTGCAAATACTGAGACAGTATGACAAAGACGGTGAGAGGCTTTTCGCATAAAACACGATCCAAAAGAAACGGGGAGGGGGGCAGGAAAATCTGCTGAAGTTAATAATCTTACCCATAGAATGGAATCCAGATCGGCAAAGTGGAAAGAAAACAAATCGGCAAATTGATAGTCCATCAACACCCCCGTAAAGAACAGCTAAACGGGATTCAAGAAGACAGCCAGAACGACAAAGTCCGTGGCGCAAAACGCCGTTCACCGCAAGACCGGAAATTAACGCTTTCTTAACGGGCGTGATAAAAGCAACTAAAAAAAAACAAAATGACAACAAACACCCAGCTCATTTATCATCACGTCCAGGTGGTGCCTGCCACGTGCAGAGATTGAAACACTAAGACAGGTGTCAGGGGCGATCTTGTCAAATTGACGAACAGGAGGAGGGCTGATCAAGGCAGAGAATAGAAATGAGAGAGAGAGAGAGAGAAGAGAGAGAGAGAGAGAGAAAGAGAGAGACAGACAGACAGACAGACAGACAGGCAGACAGACAGACAGACAGACAGAGACAGAGAGAATCATTAATGGAGGCCATGAAGAGGCAATGTGTGCATGTCATACAAGAGAGAGAGACAGAGACACAGAGAGAGAGAGAGACAGAGACAGACAGAGACAAATAGAGAGGGGGAGGAGAAAGAGACAATTGGATAAGATTATTGGTGGAGGCCATATAGAGGCTATGTGTGTACGTCATACGAGAGAGAGAGAGAGAGAGAGAGAGAGAGAGAGAGAGAGAGAGAGAGAGAGAGGCTGTGTGTGTGAAGGAGGACAGGGAAGGGGGGGCGGGGGGTATTCTTGTACAAACGTTATTTTCGGGCGAATGGATAAGCTGGAAGACAGCGATAATCACAACAGGAGATACATGAAAAAAAAACATCTTACATCAATTCAAATCATTGTCTGTTTTAAATCTCATATAACTAGTCTGTGCTTTGTCAGCCATTCTGGTTGATTTTTCACCCCTAAAAAAAATATATAATGATATTCATTAAAAATATGAGCCGCTCAACATAACATTAACAAGCAGTTAGATCATTTAGACACAGCAGAATGGAAGCTTATGTCTCAATTGAAGTGTGTAACAGATTTCACTGCCAGTCGACAGATTATTACGGGAAAGCCAGCATCTTATGAATTGTAATGAGAGAGGAAATCTGTCTCCAGAACACACACAAGCGAACGGATCATTAAGGCTTATAAAATACAGTGGATGACAGTTAAGAGAGACTGGCAAAAAAAAAAAAAAAGCAGAGTCAAAAAGAGTTTTATTAGAACAGAATTTTCATCAAAAGGGCTACAGTTTATACTGAAACTGTCTCAAATACGCCTACAGTATCCATCCTGTATTTACAACTTACGCACGCACGCACGCACGCATGCGCACGCACACAGATGAGAGAGAGAGAGAGAGAGAGAGAGAGAGAGAGAGAGAGAGAGAGAGTCTGATATCACTTAATGTGGAAAGACGTTAAATTGAGGACAACAGCAACACGCACATAGAAGTGGAGAGAGAGAGACAAAGAGGCAGAAATACATACAAACAACATGACCACAGACCAGTAACACGCAATTCGGCGCGTACTCTCACACTGAATACATAAACACTGTTTAGGCAATGTAGATCACTGCCAACGGTGGGACCGGGTAATTTGTCGGAAGATACTTCATCCAAAACTCCGTCGTTAATTTTCAGATCCACGACAAATTTTTCATGTTTTGACATTTTTTTTTACCTTACAATGTTTAAAGCATTACATCCGCCAAACATGAACAAACGAATCACAAGACAAAACACGACGCGTTTCGACCTCTTAGGTCTTCTTCAGGCAAGATAAACAACACTCGGAACAACGAAAATCAAGAACGAGCAATCACTTACCTCGTCAAATTCGGCGCAAGATGGGCGTTGATTTTTGTTATTTCGTCGTATTCAACATAGATGTATATTTCTTAAGGACAGCCACATCTGGATCTAAAGGCATATCCTTTCTGCTGTATATGTTTCAATGTCATTGACCTGTTATCCAAACAGATTAGATCAGCATGGAGAAACCTGAAGGTTACAGACCGATGGATAATAGAGGAACGTGACTGTATTCCCCAAAACACCAACTAGTTTAGACCAATGTCTCCCCTGATCATTGCTGATAAAATTTTTACGGTCAAGGAAGCGAGTCTGACGAAACGCATCACAGAAAATGAGGACTTGGATGTGTCAGTCTATAAAGGAGTCATCCCAGGAATGCCCGGCTGTGGAGCACATACCACTACGATTTGGGGAACAGTCCAAACACATACAAGAACAGGGACCTCGGCGTGGTGTCCCTTGACCTGGCAAATGCGCACAGGTCAGTTTCACATCAGATGACTCAATTGTCCCTCAAGACGCATCATGCTCCAAGGAATATCCGAGAAATGCTTACGAAACATACCCATGATTTTCACTGAGATTCTATGCAAAGGAATAAACAACAAACTGGATCACATGTGGTCATCAGTGATGCAATGGGCTGTCCAATTTCGTGCTGGCAATGGATGTCACCATGGAAACAGCAATGGAACACACACACGTTGAGCAGACCTCGAAAACAGATACCAAAGGTTCCCTCTTAAAGCCCTCATAAAGACACAAGAGTTCTTTGCACAAAGGAGGGTGAAACAGACAAAACACCTCATAGCTAGACACCACTTTATCAAGGATGAGTTTCAAACCAAAGAAGAAGTCAAGGTGCATGTCCTGTGGAAAGTAAGTACTAATCAAGAGCCTAGGGAGGTGAAATGTGACTCCCTGAGAGACATGAAGGATGAAATGAAACCAAGTAAATGACACACGAAAGCCTGCTGGTAACAAACTAGTGTGGCTTAACTGACAAATCCAAAAGTCTGATACATGCAGTCATGTTGATCCTACAGCATCTATGGCATTTATAATGTGCTATGTCAGCACTAGTACAGTAGAATCAACAGAGACCAGAATAAAAAAAAATACACATAGAAATGGATTGGTGTTTCACCTGGCCCAACTGACTTTGTCAACGAAGCAAAGCTGAAACTTCCCATGAAATCCTTCCTGAAGGAGTACAGTGTAGGGATAGCAAGATTACTACCCAAGCTTGAGGATTCAGGTGACACTTTTTTGAAATCAATCCTTCCCAAGCTGAAAATGCAAATGTCAGGAGACAGCGGACATGGCAAAGGGAAATTTCAAGATCAGAAAATCAAAAAAAACAAGAACAACAAACCAATAGGCAGGGACTGGGATTCGCAGGAATGAAGTGAATGTCCACGGCAAAAAGAAAACCAGGAATGGCACACAGCAATGCATCAGCTGAAGGAAGAAGAGGATGCACAAAGAATCGAGGAGGCAGTCCGGGATGACCGGTAGAGGCGGTGGATTACGTGGGAAAGCACATCCTGAAGAAGTCTAGGCTGGAATGAAATATGGCATATGGCCCCTCTACGGGCCGGAATAGCTCAGTGGTAGAGCGCCGGACTCGCAATCTTGGTGATCCTCGGGTTGCGGGTTCGAACCTCCGCCGGGCCGTTTCGGTACAGGGGGGATTTTTCCCTCGGAGTTAACATCGGTTCTGACTCCGTTACCCATACAGTCCTCCAAATGAGACTATAAACCGAGGTTCCGTGTGTGAACGCACGGATAATATCTTTGCACACACGTAAAATCCCATCACCAACTTTCGGAAGAGAAGGCCAGTTTGGCCGCTGGTATGGATGACACGTTACAAATAGCGTGCACCCTGTGTGAGAAATAGAAAAGAATGAAAAAAGTAAGGAAACCGAGCGAACGATATCGAACGCTATTGACTGGGTGACACGGGCAACGACTGAATGAAGCGCCAGCTGGCAGCCCTTCAGTCGGCACTACCCAGGTAGGCAGCCCGTTGTGTAAATGAGTGTGGATTGTAAAGCGCTTAGAGCTTGGTCTCCAACCGAGGATAGGCGCTCTATAAGTATTCATGATAATAATAATAGGATCATCTTCATCTTTAGATATGCACTGAAATCATTAGAATTGCAGAATGGATCAGAAATGATAATTGAAATTAGCAATTTGATTTATGTTCTCTCTATACAATGCACGGCAATTACTTTCTACTGGATACCGTCACACTGTTCGTTTTATTATAACGATAAAATAGACAGAGCTGCAAAACAAGGTGCAAAATGTAGTTCAGTCTCTCAGGATGAATTTTCCACTTTCGGTTCAAGAACAATATAGTATAGTGGAATCATTTGCTTGGAAACATTTCCAGAATCCTTTTTTAAAATCTTACAAAAAGCTTATTTTACACAGCTTTTTGTATTGCAAACTCTAAAACACGCTCCCATATCAGCAGAAAGTTATCCTCCCTTATGAATAGGTGGAAAGTCGATGCTTTTACAACAAAATTTAGTAAAAATGCTTCATGTTTTGTGGATAGAGCATCACAGCTGATCATATTATCTCATGTGCCGCTATCAAACAATTTATACCCGTGCTTTCTACATATACAATTAGAAATATTTTTGAATCACCATTTTTAACCTATGAATTCTTTCTTTCTTTATCGAAGAGTCGAATAAGTAAGTACTTACAGTTTTGTTTTGTTTTTTTTGTTTTTTTGTTTTTTTTTTTACATTTATCACCTCATACTTATGAGGTTACCTTTAAGTGAGTCAATCATTAACCTACTACTAAAATCTACGTAAAACATACGAAAGGACTATCTTCATCCACCCCCTACCTCTCACTCTTCTCCCCCATATCAAAAACCATTTGTAGTTTTCTACGTTTATCATGAGGGTTTGGGGTTTGGTTTGTTTTTGTATTGATGAGGTGGTGTTTTTTGCCGTCTAATATCACCTAGAGTGGATAGACATTAAATTTTGAAACTAACTATATGTACTTGTCTTCCTGTCCTCGAACAGAAACTTAATAAATGATCCTTCATGTTCACTCTTCTTTCTTCTTCCGGTAGTAACCACAGTCAAGTGTTTGACTATTATTGTTACGTTGGGGTCAAGACGACTGAGAAAAAAAATTATTGAGAGAATGAAGGAGAGCACAGTGTGCAAAGAAGGGTGGAGTGGGGGAGGGGGGAAGGGGATGGGATGAGAACGTTGGATTTACGGAATTGCAGATACCTTCCTACTGAAGGTACCTGCACTCTGTCGGGGTAAACCGTGGGATACGTTCTGAGTTTATGCAAAGCAGTGGAAGTACACCTTACACATGGAGGCTCAAACGAGAGCTCGAGGAGATCATAATGCAATGAGTTCTGCCAGAAATTAACACTTTATGGGTTCAGCAACGGCGTTCTACTCGGCAGGACGCATCATTGTCTGAAGCATCTGTGGCTTCTGGAGCACCGAAGCGGGGTTTACTGGACGCAATGGACGACTGAAAGCACACAGCGGACCTTCTACATCGGGCAAATCATGCAGATATCATCAGGATATGTAGCATGAGGCCGGTTCCTTAAAACAAATGATTCTGGCTGAACTCGCTGTGCCATATGAAACCGTAATAGAGCAAGCGCACATCCACAAGACTCCGATGTATGCCAGTCAAGACAGCTGCTTAAGGGAATCTGGTTTCCGTTGGAAAAGTCCTCGCAACAGAGATGGGAGCAAGACGGTGTATAGGCTCACTCACCTATGATCTCACAGAGTGGCTCTCGAATTCTGATCAGAAGTTGGAACCCTTAAAGACAACGGCGGAGGTGGCTTAAAAAAAAAAAAAAAAAAAAAAAAAGTTCTAGCTGGACCTGGTCGAGGAGAAACAAATTTAAACCAAATAAGGCTAAATTTCCCGAATTAGACCATGAATGACGCCTTGCTGAATGTATATGTATATCTAAGTTCTATGTTTTGTAATGCATTGATTATTATTTCACCTCTGCTCGCTATAAATGCCATTAAACAGTCTTAAATCTAAACGGTATTTGTTACAGTATTTGCACATAATATCATTTGACGTATCTTCTATTGATGTATAAAACCAATAACTGTTACTGGTCGCAGTTTCAAAGGAAATGGCAGTTTTAGTATACTGAATTTCTTGCTGAAAATATCAATCGCAGACTTATGGTTGCTGTAATTTGGTGACACTAATCATCATTCTGCCAAGTTTGAGTACCCCGATGTTTGGACTTGCAGAAAATTTGTCAAAGTTAATGTTAACCGTTGACACAAACACCACGCACGCACGCACGCATGCGCGTGCTCACACACACACACACACACACACACACACACACACACACACACACACACACACGCGCACACACACGCGCGCACACGGGCACGCGCGCACACACACACACACACACACACACACACACACACACACACACACACACACACACACACATAATCATACGATTTACTAAGCCTCATTTGTTACGTATGTGAATCAGAAAGGTCATATAGGAGAAACATAGCTTGCAGAATGGACTGCCAGCGGATCACAACAATTATTAG
>JADBJO010021846.1:22500-25000 GCA_016801955.1 Conus betulinus
GATCGTGGAGGCACTTGACGGCTTTCATTCAATCTTCTCCAAGAGTGCTGCAACCCGCAGTTGCTGCTGGTGGTAGGCTGCCTTAGCGGAGGTCATTGCCTGACTGCTCTGGAATATCGGCTTCACATGAGAAAGTTCTCTTAGACGAAACTAGTCAGACTCGGTAAACGGCCACACTCATCCAAATGTTTTGATTTGCAGCCAGAAAGGGGTGGTGGTTGTGGTGGTGATCGGTCCATGAAAAAATACCGAAGGGTACGTGCGTTAAAAGTATCCTATCATGTAGACGTGGGATGCTTGGAAAAAAAAATGTTGCCAGAGTGTTGTACTGAGCCTGAAAGGTTTGTTGACGTATATGTGTTCGAATGTTAATACTGAAATATACAAAATACTGACCAGCGACAAAAATCATGAAAGGTTGCGGACTGCACGTAATGCATACATGTCATCGCACTAAGCTGTGATTAGACCGGAGATCAATGCAAATGTGTTACTGAAACTATGTTGTCTGTTTGCATAGTTACAAAGTCACATGCGCTTAAAAGATGTGAGACCGAGACATGTACGAGTACCTGTCATGTGTAAATGTATGACATGCGATGAATTGAATGTGTGCATCTATGTGTGTTTCAAGATATATACTAAGTCATTTTAATTATGTAAGCAAAAATATCGCAAGCGTGCAAACACACACACACACACACACACACACACACACACACACACACACACACACACACATATTATGTATACACACACACACACACACACACACACACACACACACACACACACACACACACACACGCACGCACGCACGCACGCACACACACACACTTAAATACACACACACGCGCGCGCGCGCGCGCACGAACGCACACACACACACACATATGCATAATTCTGTGTGAGTGTGTGTGTGTGTGTGTGTGTGTGTGTGTGTGTGTGTGTGTACGTACGTGTGTGTGTGTGTGTGTGTGTGTGTGTGTGTGTGTGTGTGTGTGTGTGTGTGTGTGTGTGTGTGTGTGTGTGCCTGCGTGCGTGCGTGCGTGCGCGTGCCTGCGTGCCTGCTTGCCTGCGTGTGTGCGTGCGTGCGTGTGTAATACGTCAGACGCCTGATACTGACAATTCTCTCATATTTACATCAGGCGAACAAACAGCTTAATATCAACCCTAGGTAAGACATTTTGCAGAATACTGATATTAATCAGTGTGGTAACTTAACCGTTAACGCTTCCGCTTGGCGAATTATCAGCATTACGCAAGTGAAATGCTGCGGAGCATAATAAGGATAACATGAACTCTCTCTGTCTGTCTGTCTCTCTCTCTCTCTCTCTCTCTCTCTCTCTCTCTCTCTCTCTCTCTCTCTCTCTGTGTGTGTGTGTTTGTGTGGTGTCTGTGTGCGCATGCGCGTGGGTGCGTGCATGCGCGTGCGTGCGTGCGTGTTGTGTGTGTGTGTGTGTGTGTGTGTGTGTGTGTGTTGTGTGTGTGTGTGTGTGTGTGTGTGTGTGTGCGTTGTTGTTGTTGTTGTTGTTGACAATGATATATTTGGTTTTCTATCATCCACTTACTGTAATATCGGAACAAGAAATTTTTTTTTTGAAATGGGAGTTGGGGGGGGGGGGGGGGGGGGGGGGGGGAGGAAGGGGGGTGTGGTGGGTGTACGGGGAAAAGACCGACATGTCGAAAGAAAGGGGAGATGGGGGGAGGGGGGGGGGGGGCGATGGGGGCGATTAATGATAATTTGGTGTGTAAGCATGCACGTGCAAGCATGCGTTCTTTATTTTCTTTATTTGCATGCGTGTTGATTCATCAGTAATAAGGACCATGAGCGTCGTGCGGTGTTGACCAAAGCTGTTACTTAACATAAGCAACATTTCGTCATCAGTGGGACAGAGAACCAACGTCTATGGACTATTACTGATGAGACTGACTGACACAGACATTTAAAAAAAAAAAAAAAAAAAAAAAAAAAAAAAACACGTGTGTGGTGTGGTACCCTATTCATAATTTTGCACAGCAGGTCCTCCGATGATTGGAATGCTGTCTCTACTGATAAAGTACATATAGGATGCAATCAGATGCTATATGCTTTCCAGAAATACGAAAAATGTCCTTTGTGTACTTGGATTTAAAAGCATCAATTTTCCATCCGTATATTACAGAGAGAGAAATTTTCCGGTTTTGCCAACATTTCTTTTTAAAGCGTTCATTTCAAATTTCGTTTTACTGTTGGTGTTGTCGAGATGGAGCTTCTGAACTCGTACCCCAATCGTACATTTCTGTTAACATATCTTGCTCGTACAAGGAAATGGGGAGTTGAAAAAAAAAAAAAGAAAAAAAATGAAAAAAAAAAAATTCTGTTTTGTCATTATAATAAAATGAACTCTGTATTTTGCTAAGTGTAATTTCGGTGCCTCCCAGAGTCTATTATTTAAATACTAATTTCAACTATGATTTCTGATCTTGTTCGTAACTTTGGTAATTGCAAGGCTGGAAA